>QJSC01026092.1:793189-845633 GCA_003697955.1 Calidris pygmaea
TGAACGATGCTGGGAATGTTTGGGTGCCATTTGGGGTCCCAAACCTCACAAATAGGGAATGACATCATGTGAGGTGAAGTTTTGTAAGTGTTTTCCTGCTACTTAGCGTCGTGCCTAGTTTTCCTGTGCGTCTTGGGTGTGTTCTTGACTCGTATTCCTCAGCCCTTTTCTGGGTGGGCAATTAATTGAGAGCTTTTTGAAAAAGGCAAAAAATAAACAAGACGCCTTCAACTTTGTATTTAGAAAAGAGCAACCAGAGTTCTTCATTGCTTCATTCCGTTTCCAGCCTTACCTGTGGTAACCATGTCTTTCTGCTGCTGTACATTAAGTTCTCTTTTTCTTGGCAAGGTGCCTGGGTTGGTTTTTTGTGTGTGTGGTGGTTTTTTGGCTTTTTTTTCTTTTTTTCTTTTTCTTCCCTAAAGCTGCTTCTCAAAACGATACTGGTTCCTTTCACAAGAAAACAACCTCCCATAGGAATTTTTTCAGGTTTTCTTGACATAATTTTATTAAAATTGCATTATATATTTATGTCTTAATACAATGCAAAGACAAGAATCTTAAATACGTCTTCAAGCAAAATTATATTAGCATGGTTTCATTTACCTCTCCGCTTAAGGGTAGATGCTTACCTTTTAAGCACAAACAGCTCTGTCATGCGCTATTAAAAGATTAACTTTTTACTCCACCAGGTTCTGTACGCGTCTAACGCTGTGTGGGAATCGAAGATGTTGCAACAGCAGAAGCTTTTAGGCCCTTCATTAAATTTATCGGAGGGTGGTGGTGTGACTACATTATACTGATTATCCACGGTCTTCCCTCTGCACCCCAACATCCACCCCCATGCAGACGACATGACTTGTGGCTGAACAATCTTCCTTCTCTTTCAGACCTGGGAAAGTCCTTGTGTGCTATAAAGCTGTCTGATTTTTTTTTTTCCAGCTATGTGAGTTGTTAATTATAATAGAGTTTCCCTTACCTAGCATGCTGTTTTCCCCCTTCCCACCCTCCTCCAGCTGCTTCTGCTGTTGATTTCAGGTACGTCGAATGCATTAAACCTGAGCTGTTAACAGCTTAAGTGTCCTTCCCCCCACCCTAAAACTCAAGGCTTTGCTGTGGTGGCAACGGTGCTACTGGTTCATTTCATCCTGGAAAGTGAAACTGCCTCTTGCTCAGCCTCTCTGAGAGCAGAGCTGCTGTGCAGGCCTGTGGCCCTCCAAGGGACGAGGTCTCCTCCTTGGTCATCTCGTTCTTGACCCCAACCCCTTCACATTGTACCATCTCTGGTCCTTCGCGTTGCCTTCCATGGACTGATTCAGGTCACTGAACCCATCCTGGGGGAGACTCCACAGCTCTGAAAGGAAGCTTGTGGTCTGATCTATCTGCTAATGTGATGGCTTCTTCAGTCAGAAGTGGATTGTCTTCACAACTCTAAGTAGTTTTTGATACATGACAAGTTGGTAGGCTCGGTTGGACCAGTGAAGCTACTGAAGCTTTTTTTTTTTTTCCTTAAGTTCCAATTTTCAAATGTTCTCATGTATTAAGAAAATACTGTCTTCTCAGAAGTTCTCTGAAAGCTTCTTTGCTATTGGTGAGACTTTGAGGATAAAGACCAGGCTATTAAGAAGCTGTACATCTTTTGAACTTTCACCCTTTACAGGAGTTTTCATGGGGTTTGAGCTTTATTAGAAGATCTTGACTGATTTGTCTCTCTTTGTAATTTTCAAAATAATATATTGGTTTATTGTTTTTTCTTAAATAGTCCAGTATGTCAGCTTCCATATACAAGAGAAAATGGTAAATGATCCCTGAAGACATGACTGTGACTTACTAACATCAGTCTTTTGCAAGCTATTAAAGAGCATGGCGACCATAAAATTTGTAAATATAAACCTGTGAAATGTGTCTTTGTTAGGAAGCCGGCATAACAATAGCCTGTAATACACTTTAAGGTGTGAGGTTATTGATTGATTTCAAAGGATTTTGCATCAACACATGTTTGAGTTGCTTTCCAAGAGAAGATGTAAGCATTATCCTTCCCTAAGTAGCATTTTAATAAATGCTGGTTAAATCATTTATATTTGGGAAGTTTTGAGTAACGATTAGGTTAAATATTTTGAAAATGGATTAAAATGAACCACTTGCTGATGCTAAGAAAAATATCTTGAACTTGATCCTTTGCAGTTTGCCTGAAACAAAATAGTTTCTGATATTTTATTATTACTGTATTATGGGAATACAGAGTTTGATAGCAGCAGGCATGTATATAAGATCTTTTTGCTTTTTTTCTTAAAAAACAAAACTGTTTGTATTGGAACCAGAACTGTTTTTTCAGATACTAGTTCTTGCTGATAATTTAAAAGGACAAAAAAAAAAATCTTTTTCATTTTTTTATATGATAGTATTTTCATACATTTCCCAGTTAATACTTGTGATTTGCTTTTTGGGGGAGGCAAAAATGTTGGTGCTTTTTCTTTTTTTTGATAGGTTTCTTTATTTTTTGGGAGGGAGCCAATTGCGTTATTGAAGTTGTCCCGTCTGTCTCACTGGAAGACCTGACTAATTGCTGAGGTTGAGGGCTGGTTTTTTCATGTCTCGGATTCAGACTTGAATGCAGGGGAGGGTGGGCTGGGAAAACAAACTCGCTTTGTCTTACTTGACTTGACATTGGCTTTGTGAGCCAGGCTGTTCTTCCAGGGCAGTGCCTTAAGTCATGGGTTTACAGCGTGTGCTCTTAATTACTCAGCACAGGGAACAGCGCAACTGCGCAGTGGCTGAAGACCAAAATACAGTTCTCGACTATTGCATTTATTTACTATTTAGTTTCTTATACAGGCCATCATGCATTCTCTTCCTACTGTTATTTGTTGGTTTTTTGGTTGCGTCTTTTTTCTTCCTGTCGTGCACAGCAGAATTAAATTACTATTTTAGATTTATACTGTGTGCATACAAATTCCTGTCATAGGACAACATAGACCAGAAGAAGATTTTTTTCGAACAAAGGTGGATATTACCTTTATTCTTATATTACTTAAATATTTTGGCTTGTGGATAATAAGCTCCATGTGTATGCTTACATATACTAGAAAGAAAGGCATTCTGATGGTGAATTGCTCCTTATAGACTAATGTAACTTTATTGAAAAGCTTTCAATCGAAATGTGATAGGACTTGCTAGACCTGAGTTTGAAAAATCCCCAAAATTTTAAGTTTCCCAGATGATTTCAACTGGATGATGTGTTGAAAAACGGGATTTAATGGTGACTGTCTAGAAGCTTCTATGTTTTCATACGCCTCTTCCCCTTGTGGATTGTTTCTTGTGAAGCTTGTTTCCTCAAAATACAGAGCTAGAACTTCTGTTCTAGCTACCTGATGGTGAGTGATCAAA
Organism: Calidris pygmaea; assembly: GCA_003697955.1. Lineage (NCBI taxonomy): Eukaryota > Metazoa > Chordata > Aves > Charadriiformes > Scolopacidae > Calidris > Calidris pygmaea. The sequence goes on from QJSC01026092.1 coordinate 796,574, forward strand.
ATAAATATGAAAAGAACGATTTGGCTCCTTTAAAGGCACCAAGGCCCCAGAAACTTGGAAATTCAGTTTATACCTGTTGACAGGACATGGTACAGTAAGTTTGAAGAACAAACTTGTGCATGAAATGGAAGGCAACTGAAGTTATGTTTGCTGAGAAAGGATATGTGAAGGCAAAGCCCCTAAGCCCCTTTAGAAACCAGAGATATTCAAGAACTATACAGAAACTACAACTGGGGTAGAGGCTGAAGAGGGTTTTTGAGATTTGTGTTTAATTTTCTTAAGGAGTTTTGTATAGTTTATACTATTCTAACTCAGATGTTTTCTAACATTTTAACATCAGTTGTTTCTCAATGGCATCATAAAATATCTGTTTTCAAGAGAGAAGAGGTAAAGATAGTGCCGTTTTGGAAAAGCAGTAGAGCATTAGGACAAAGTGGCTTGGACACACAAGTAGTTTTGAGGATATGGACCCACTGTTACTTGTAGTTACAGTAAACCTTTATTGTTATGTTCTGTTATATTAAACAGACACAACGCAAATCTTAGGAGAACAAGATGTATTTTTCAATAAAGCTGGGTTTTCTATTGCGAAATACGCTTTCTTAACGAGCAGGCTATTCAGTACATTCAGTTCATTTGGCGAACTCTTGACACCTTTACTGCTATTTGAATACTGCTCTGGGGACGCTTGGCATTTATTAGCATTGTCACGGGCATTTCCCGTGAAGCGCATCACCAGCGCGGTAGAGAAAGCTCAAAGCGTGGATGTGAATAAATCCTAAGTACTTCTGCAGATCAGGCCAGCTCTGCACGCAAGCAAGCTGTTGTACTTCCCACTGAAGTGATATAAAACATTTCTGCTTCCCCTGCCATCCCAATACACACAGTTGCTTTCCCCAGCTGAAAAAAGTAGGTGACTATGTGTTCACCCTGTTCCTAAAGTTGGTGAGGTTTAATCGCTTGCAGCAGTTCTTTAAGTCATTAGAGAACAGAGTTTCATGTTATATCTAATCTAGCCTATTTGCATTTACCTTGTACCAGCGCTGGCATTACAATGATCCTCCAATTAAATACTTTAGAAGGCTTCAATTTGGTTATTATTTATGTATTTATTTGTTGTTGAGGTTTGTTGTCTATTGGATTAGTCCACAAACAGGCTTCCTGTGGGGTTGAACGGGCGCTGGTACAGAGGAAGTGCAGAAATGTGGTTGGAGAGGAAGGTCACTCTTCCTTGGAGGGTATCCATTGAGTAACTCAGCTGGGTTGTAAAAACCCTGGCCGTGTTTTCACTTAACACTTTCGACCAATGTAATTTGGTTTTGCTTCAGAAAGATCTAATCTATTCCATTCCAAGCAGTTAGTTCCTGCCTCTCTTTTTGTGTCATTGCATATTTTGACGGGCATATACTGATCAGGGTTTACCTAATTTTTACTGGGGGGGGAAAGCCTGGCTGTATTAGGATAGTTCCCACCTGAGACATATGAACAGGATCAAACATCTAACCTTATATCTGTAGGAAGAGCATCAATTGATCTTCTCATGTGTGCACAAACTTTCCATATGGTTTTGTTCTTTGTAATTTAAATTAATTCATTCTTGCAGTGTGGGGCATGGCACAAAAATCAGTGAAGACTTCCCAAACATTTGATATATTTTATTAAGAATGCTAACTTTTATGGTGGTGTTTTGGTTTTTTTAATAAATAATTTTTATTTACTTGTAGGTTTTCGCTGCTGCTTCTTAACCTGGAAGAATATTACTTTGAACAGCACACAGCTAATCATATTATAAATAAAGGTTGCAGAGATGAAAGGTACAAAACTTTTACATACATCCATTTACTGGAGTAGTTTTAATCTCATATATCTCTTAACACGGACACAACTACTTTCTATTTTTTTTTGTTGTTCCTTTCAGAAAATTCAGAGGCTCTCTAAAAATCTGTTCAAAGTCAATTATTTTTGAACCTGATGACAGTATCCAACCCATTATCAAGGTAAGCAATGAAACCATACATTTTCTTGGCAACTTCAGATTCTCTTCAAAGAGCTTTTAAGCAGGAGTATGTATTTTTATAACTTGCTGCAGATACCACTGAGAGACTGCGTTAGTATAAAAGCCCCAGAAGACAATGAAGCAAATAACCCTTTCACACGGTATGTGAATTTGAGTTACTGTATATATGTGTTTAACTCTTTTTAAAGCTGAAGTGCTCATCTCTTCAATACCTTATTTGCATTTTAGGGATGCGTCTGGAGGGATTTCTGTTGTATGTAATCAGGTAAGGCCAGCATGTAACAGATTCTTGATGTATAAATGAGTGAGGTTATGTTCTTTAGTGGTGTCTTTCTCAGAGCTGGCGTCTTATGGTGGGAGGGGTTAACTGGAAACAAAACTAATTAATGTCAAAAGCTTAGCATTGATGTGAAGCTGTTGATGCTGGAAATTTCAAACTGTTAATGACTTCATTAAGTCATTAATTTGATAAAGTGAACTTTTTGCCCTGTGTGTTTTATAATGGAGCTTAGGGCAATTTTAGAATTGAATGAAAAAGGAGAATAGACGGAAATTAAACTGGTTATTAATCATCTTTGTTTTGATCTTGCTATGTTGCTTTCTTCTACTTTCTGCAGCATGTAGTGGTAATGGCAAAGCTATCTTGACCTTGCAGTTCAGCTTTGTGAAAACATTGGATTCTGCTCTGTGTCCACCAGATAATTTTCAGTAGCTGTTCTGAAATATGGGCTCAAGTTTCAATGATGAGTTGTGATTAGCTTGGATATGTTCATACTTAATCTTAACCAAGGGAATGTATTTCAGGTTTGATAAATTGTAACTGATAGGTGTTCTAAAGCTGTAAAAGTTTCCAAAAAAATGTTCGTGTTTTCATTTCAGGAAGGAACAGAGATGAGGTGGGAAATATCCTTTTAAGCATTCTAGCATCTTTGTAAAATATGTCTTTAACAATACCTAAAATTGGTAGCCTTGCTCAGTTAAGTACTGCTGCAGTCAAAAATGAAATCAAGCATTTAATATTGTATAAGCTGGAGAAGTTTGTGGCCTGTGTTAAAGTAATCATTATATTTAATTTCATCTTGAAACTGCTTCTGTGAAGAGTATTGTGTGGTCAAGGTTTCTTCTGTTGGCAGTTCTTTTGTGTATTGAGTGTTTTTTAAAAAGGTATTTCTAATTGTTCCATGCAATTGTTCCACCATACATCATTAGTATATGTGCTGAAGAACAAAAGTTTATGAAAGCATCTCATAGTAAAGGAGAATGAATATATAAAAGGGCAAATGTGGTTAGCACCCACCCCTTCCCCGCCCCTCCTGTGTGTAGCTTGTCAGTCCCTCTGTCTCTGGGGAAACAGTCTGAAATAGTTGGGTGGCATGATAAATGCTGGTCTTTTGTCTAAAAGGCGTAGGGACTTTGGAGTGTGAAGTACTCGCCAGTTGTACTTATGACAAATCACAATCGAATTATAAATCTTTTTTCTAAGTAGAATTTCTGCCTTGTAGGAAACCACACGTAGCGAATAATTGGAACATCTTCTACATCTTCACCTTTTCACGTTCAAAAAACTTTGTCTATGAGTAGCTGGATAAGAAGTTTTGCTTTATGTAACAGACAACTTAGAAACTAAGGGCTACAAAATACAGCAAATGCAAATAATAATTGGAGATTATTTCAGTATTTTTTTCTCAAGATAAAATTGGGGAAAAATCCTCCAAAATAGGAAGTGAATAGAGTATGCTGAAGTTCTTGCTCTGCTTACGTATTTATTTTTTTTTTACTGGTATTGTCTACATTTTCTTCTAATTTGGGGGTCTCAGTGTGGAAAAATGTTTAATTATCCTGCAGAAGAGCAATCTGAGTGTAAAAGAGGTGTTTCTTAGTCTGGTTCCTACGTCTTGGTTCAGATCTGTACATGGATGTTAGATGAAGGGTACTAATTGCCCTTATTTTTTAACGTAGCACTCAGAGGCATGCTGAGCCTGTAAGCTTCTACGGATACCATTCACTTTCTTCTGGCTGGACGGTGCTGTGAGTGGTCATGTGGTAACAGTTGGCTCTGCTGTTGGCCAAGGCTGTACATGCCAACCATCTGTGCTTTTAGAAGTTTAATATTTGCTCTTGTTTGGAGGCTACTGCCACAATCTTAGGAGTGTGGAACCACAGGCATTGTCCTAGCTGTAGGAAGCAAACCGAGGCATCGGAAGAGGCCCTTTGATCTGCCAGGTTTCTTAAGCCGTGGAGGAGAAGACAATTGGTAGCACAGTCCAATGTGTTTTGTGCAGTTCAGAACTGAGCCTGAGTCTTATACTCAGGCCTGAGATTTAGGAAGTTTGAGCCTCGCTACAAACGGATCAAACCCATGAGTTACTTGAGTACTCATGTGCTTAATGTAACTCAATGTTATATTGAGTGCTGTATCCAGTTTTGGGCCCCTCACGATAGGAAAGACACTGAGGTGATGGAGTGTGTCCAGAGAAGGGAGTGAAGCTGGTGAGGGGGTCTGAAGAACAAGTCATATGAGGAGCAGCTGAGGGAGCTGGGGTTGTTCAGCCTGGAGAAAAGGAGGCTGAGGGGAGACCTTCTCACTCTTTACAACTACCTGAAACGAGGGTGTAGAGAGGTGGGGGTTGGTCTCTTCTCCCAAGTCGCAGGTGATGGGACAAGAGGAAATGGCCTCAAGTTGCACCAGGGGAGGATCAGATTGGATACTGGGAAAAATTTTTACATGGAAAGGGTTATTAAACATTGGCATGGGCTGCCCAGGAAAGCGGTTGAGGCACCATCCCTGTAGGTATTCAAAAGACAAGTTGACATAGAGCTTAGTGACATGGTTTAGTGATGGGTTTTTTCAGTGTTAGGTTGATGGCTGGGCTAGATGGTCTGAAAGGCCCCTTCCAACCCAGGCAATTCTATGATTCGACGATGCTGCTTCTGGTTTGTCTTCTGTTGGGCAGCAGATAGTAAGGCAGTATCTACAAACCAATGTGCCAGCAGTCAAGTCTTTCTCTAGGAGTTGAGAGAATCTTCTGAAGAAGGAGAGTGGTTTCATGTGGGTTTTGGGGAGGGAAGATCCTCTCACATCTGGGAATAGCATCAGAGAAACAAAACTGTTCAAAAACATACTGTGGGATGGGAGAGGAAATGTGGTGTTTGTGGCAGTTGGAACAGGAAGCAAAATGTTTGGCAGTGGAAGAAGAGGTTCGTTTGACAAGGTTTGCACAGTAGTTACCCCTGTGGGGTAGTTCCCATCAGGTCAGAATCCTAAGGGCATGGGCTGCCAGGAGAAAAGTGGAGGAGGGTTCTCCCATTGAGTGGGGTTGGACTGATGGCTGTGCTTAGTGGCTTTAATCTTGCAAGTCCTGGAAGGTCATATGATTAGAATAAAAACCCACTAATAAACTGCATAAGTAAGCCTCTGAACTAAATTGGACACTTGCCCTCCTTGCCGTTAGCTGCTATAAAAGGTCATTGTTTTTCTGAAGTTTATCTGGGGCAGCTGAAGCAGGATATTGCAACCCAGTGTTTTGGTCATTTAAACAGCATTCTTAGCTTTGTCTTTATCAGTACTTCTGCTTTATTTTATTATTTTTTTGAGGACTGAAACTGTAACATCTCTTACTGTTTCAGGTTTTTCTCATTAAAGAAAGAAACATTATTGCACCCTATAAAACAGTAAGAGTAAGTATGTATTTTTTCACTATCCTTGGCAAACTACTCTTTTGTAAGGATTTACGTTCTTATTTCTAAAAGAGTAAGATAATTATCACTTGAGAAATATGACAGTAAAGCCTAAAAGAAAGGTAATTGTGTGTATTGGTAAAACAATATGATACTTCATGGAGGACGTGCTGCAGACTTGACACTTGCTATTTGCTGTGATGAGCATCTCGGTGGGCTCAACAATCAGAACTGGCAGCTGGCATTCAGTGGACACCGCATCCTGCCTGAATGGCTTCTCCTCAGTTCTGCTCACACCTGAGATGAGCGATTGCTAATCGATATTTCCCAGCCAAGTGCTTCACAGATCAAAGAGATGGCACGTAAGGCTGCTCACTGCAGAAATCGGAGCTTGCTTCTGGTTGCTTTCTGCTGATGTGGTGGGTCTGCTCCGATTCTGAGCCTGGAGGCTTCAAGGAATAGGAGTAAGGGGTTTTCACCTGGAAAGGTAAAGACAGGGTTTCTAAGACAGAAACACAAAATGAAAATGCAGAGTCATTAAACACCATATTTGGCCAAGAATTGAAACAGACAGAATTACATTTCTGAACTTATTTATTCAAGTAAGAAATGTCAAGCATGGTGGAGTCCGTAAGTTTGCAATGAACAGCAGAGAGGCAAGAGATGATCTCTTTTCTCTCAACAACTGCTTTGGTGTTGGGTTTGTGATGAGATCTGTCTCTAAACTAATAGATATTTTTTAAAAATTTTTCTTTGTTTGTTTGCTTTATGCTGTTAATTCTTCATGTGTTGAATCTGTTTTCTCTTTTAGTTCTTATATTTTCTGTTTTGCCTCCATGTACGAGGTTTATTAAGCATCATACAAATATCACATTGCCAACACGGTGAAAAAGAAAAGAATAAAAAGGGCTGTTTGGAAGGCTTTTCGCTTTTTCTCCTAAGTCAAGATTCATTCACACCCAAAATGTTCCTGACAGTTAACCATTACCACAGCAGTGCAGCTATGTTTCTGCGTATTAAAACAAGAAATCTAGTTTGCTTTCAGTGGTTTCAGATTTTTTCCTGTTGCTGCTAAATATCTCCTACTTGAATCATTGCCAGTTCCAGACTGAGTGCTGGAATTTGGTAGTATATTTCATCTTCCCTGTCTTGCATTGATTGTTTCAGATCAATTACAAAAGGCTGAGCTGTTGTCTTTGCATACGGCTGGAGAGGTACAGGGAGAACCGCTCTCCAACTTTTATGTTGTTGGCTGTAAGCAATCCTTGTAAATCATCTGCTAGGATTCCTGAGAGCCGTGCTTTCCCTGTTGAAGGAAAGTGGTGCTCTGGGTGAAATGTTACAAGGCTTTTACCTAAATTGCTGCTGAATTTCTTGTCTCCCTTTACTCCAGCTCTATTTGCTTCCTGAAGCGTGTTCTCCTCTTGGATTGCTGTCGGTTCTGCTCAGATCACATACTTTACACTGAAGATCATCTAGATTTCCATGTCTTGTGTTCTTCAATTTTAAACTAATCTGATTACATCAAGACATCAATCAGTGGATATAGTCTTACTGATCACTTGTGTGATCACTTGTGTAGCCTGAGAAAATATAAAAAAAAACCCCACAGAAATGTGTTGATACAGTTTTATACTACATTCCGGGGTCGTTGAGGGATCCCTACCACCTCTGCTAAATCTGAGTTGTGTGTAAGAGTTAATATCAGTTCATCCATGCACGTACTTTTAATATAGTTAGGTTAAAACCAGAGATATGTACTATGAAGTGACACTTAAAAAAGCTGGGAAAAAGCTTTGTACAGGGAAAATGATTATGCCACATATCCCGGGGGATGTGTTAGTGAGGTTTTTATAAATGACTAGTCAAAACAGGTTGTGATTGGATTTGGGATCTTCTCAGCTCAAACTATTTATGTAGAAGAGAATGATAATGTTTATAGCCTGGTCTTTAAAGTTTTGATGGGGTTGTATTTTTTTGTCTAAAAGATATATATAGTAGCTGTTTAAATGTAAAGTGTCGTTTACTAGTTCTATATTTACATGTGTTTACCTGATAATAAAATGGACAGAGCGGGTACTGGCTCTACATTTACTGATGTTTACACTATATTAATTTGTTCACTTCAAATCTATTTTGTTGCATTGTATTAAATAACACACTAAATACTGCACAAAGAACTTACCACAGGGAAGACATATTTGTAAAGAAAAAAATTAGCATCTGCCTTTGGAATGTTTCAGATGTACTGCAACCTTTGATAGCACACTTTGACCAGGTTTTAGAGTATTTTGATTCTAGTTTTAATTATTTCAAACTCATTTGTAGTAAATTTGTACTTTTGGTTTTAGGGTAGAACAGAACACTTATTCCAACTGGATGTTGCTGGGAAACTAGGAGATGTTGTGCAAACTCTGCATCAGGTATGTGGTTGTTTAATATCACTATGCACTTCATCACATCATCTTTTTTGATATTTAATGGCGAGCTTTCTTTAAATATTTATTCTCAAGGTGAAATTCTTGGAGTATCTATTTTTAAAATGTAGCAGTTGAACACAGCGTCTATTTCTGACAGCTGTTGTAAGCTACACGTATTAGCTTTTACTATGCAGGGCGGTAGTATATAAATTAATAACATGACAGTAGCAATGAACTAACAAGTCCTACTTTAAAAAGAAATAATAATAGCTCTTTTAGTTCTCTGTCACCAAGAATGCTAAAGCCCCTCCTGTTTCTATTGACTTCTGAGCTGTGTGGGAGATCTCTGTATTATTTCACTGAAAGCTCGTTGTTCTTTAGCTTTACAGGGCCTCTTGTCTAGATAAGATGGGAGATCAAGCTGCCATGGTAAGTATCTGATTATTTCTGATACCACTGTTTCATAATGAACTTCTGATATCACTATTTAGTAATAAAATTCTAATTGCATTTGATTCATAGACCATACTAACTTTTTTCCCCCCTTCCACGTTAGATTACTGCTATATTGCAATCGCGCTTGGCTAGGACGTCATTTGATAAAAACAGGTATCTTTCTCATCTCTTTCTTTGGGGAAACGATTTTCAGCTTGTTTGTTGATTAGTCTACTGCATTGGTACTTAAAAGGTGCTTGTTTGGGGTGGCAGAAGTTCTCTAATTCAGGGAAATACCTTCTTAGTATTCTGAACCATCTGAAATGGAGGAGGGGAAATTCTCTGTTGTGAGGATAAAAGTATCACTTTTTTATCTTTTTAAACTGCTCCATTTATCCGTGAACGTGTTGGAAATCGGGCATCAGTGTATGCCAAATAAAGCTCTGTATGGAGAAGTGCTCTGAGACTGGTGCAGAAGATAGCAACTTTCCCTTCTGACCTGCCTGTTAAAGTAGAGGTCGCAACAAAGAACTTTCTTCATGTCTAAAATAGGTCTAGCGCAGTCCCCATTCTCATGTCCCGAGGTTATAAGCTAACCTAAAACCTTTCTAAAGAATTTAAGGGTAGCTCTACCTAAATAAGTAAGAACTGGAGGTGAACTTACTCCCTTTCTTCACTTGTAGATTTCAAAGCATTTCTGAAACGCTGCATATGGAATGTAAAGCAGAAATGGTGACACCACTGGTGACTAATCCAGGGCATGTGTGTGTTACTGATGCTAACTTGTACTTCCAGCCTCTTAATGGATATCCTGTAAGTGCCTCATGGATGGTCTTGCATATGCTCTGAGCACGCTGCCCCTTTAGCGGACAGTTTTCATTTTCTGATTTATTCCTCTTAAATGCACACGGAGCACATCTCCGAGAAGACTCTTAACTGAATAATCAGAAGCTCCTTAGTTTTGATCTCTGCTGCTCTGTTGCATTCACTGTATCTCTACTTCTGAGGCTTTATTCTGTGCTAACTTGCTTAAAGTTGACCTCCTGCTGACAAAGCACAAAATGTCCTTTTGCTGTTTCCTACCAAATGAGAGCTTTATATACATTTACTACATATATGAAAGATCTTAGCTAGGATTTTTATTAAACTGATCATTTCTTTCTCTAGTGGAAAACTGAGTGCATGTCGCAGACAGATTACGGCTTTGGAACGTTGCCACAGAAATGGCAGCGATAGTCTTAGGAGGCCTCTAATACCCTAAAAGCATGTCCAGAGAAAGAAAAAGTGTTTTAACAGCTGGAGATGACAACGTGCCATTCAGCTTCGGTCCACCGGGTGGCACCATTGGCAAACAGTTTGCCCAGCAGCCCAATGGCTTCCTTATTTTTAATATCGTTTATTGTGTTCTGCTCCTCTCTTGCATGAGTATCATAACTGGCGACAGACTGGGGTGATAACACGCTATTCTTTTGTCATTCTTAAACTGCTTTGCTTAAACCAACAGCAAAGACAAGCGTCCTCTTTTTAACATAACTGCTTAGCACCACTGTTCCACTGCTAAAATGACACGGATGGATATTGCTTTCATGTTGCTAGTATCTCTATTCAAGAGAAACTTCAGCGTGACTGCAGAGGTTAATGTAGAAGAAAATATACCTTCTGGAATATCTCCATCTTTTCTTCCCCCTCCCTCGCCCCCCACAGAAACCAGTAGTACAAATAACACTGCAAAATGTGCGTCGCATCTATAAAAGACGACATGGTTTAATGCCACTGGTAAGCTCAAATATTATTTCTTTTTAATGTCTTGCTGTATATATTGTTTCTTAAATGACCAGCTGAAACTGTATGCATCGTTAGGTAAAAGCTACACGTTTTTTAAAACTTGGGATTAAGTAGTGAACAGCACTCAAAGATCCTTTCTGGTTTTTGAGTGTTTTAGTTCCCTGTGTTGTCAAAAAGATGAAAACACGAAGAGTGAACTCTGTGAGGGATGAAGAATTTCTTTCGTAAGCGGTCAGTGTAGGGGAAGGGAGAAGGGAGTACCTCCGGGGAGCAATTCATTCCATTTATCTCAAACACCTATCTCAGGAGAGGATGAATTGCTCTCTCATGGTGTGTTTTCTCTCTGGATTGATTCACGGAGGGAGCTCGATCGCTGGTTCGGGTGGAGACTGATGTGGAGTGATGCATCCCCCTGTATGTGATTGAGGGACGAGGGGAGTGCTGCAGTGGAACTTGAGTTGTACGTTTTTGGTGTTTGCACTCAAATTTCAGTCTTGAACAAAATTTTTGTCTCGAACCACATTTAAACTAAATAGCCATTTAACTCTTTTCCTCACTCCATTCACTTAGGACATTTAAATAAGTGTATTATCTGCGCTTAATCAATCCAGACAGAGCCAATCTATGGACAGCTACAAATCTGTGTTTGCTCAGTTGGGTGTAAACTGAATGCTTTTATGATTGGAAATAGGAAAGATCAAAGTGTTAGACTTTGTGGGCAAAACAGCTACCCAATTTAGAGTCTTAAGTTTTAGATATTAGTAACTGGAATATTCTGTTAAAAAAACATGAATATTACAACTTGTTGGTAATTACTCTCATTTACTTTCCCTTCCCCTTTAACTTCTAAGGGACTTGAAGTGTTTTGCACAGAAAATGATCTATGTTCTGACATCTACTTGAAATTCTACAACTGTCAAGATCGAGATGAGCTCTATTTCCTTATTGCAACATATATAGGTTTGCAGTATTTATTTATTAATGTAGTCCATAGTACCTTGTGAGGGGAAATTTTGCCTGAGTTTTGCTCTGTTGATTTGTGGGAAGAATGAGAAGAATAAACAGATGTATTTGCCCTAAAAATTTTTGATAGAAGAAAGTAAAGTTCAGAATGAATATTGTGAGGTTGCAGGTATTCTGTTTGTGTTCGAAGAGCTGAGTATAAAAGCTGAGATAGTGTTATTAAGGTGAAACTAATTCTTTTAATTCATAACTTGATAGGCACTGCCGTTTAAAAAATAAACAAAAAAACCCACAAAAACACTACCCCCCTCCAAAAAAAAAACAACCCACAAACAAAATAACCACAAAACACTTTATCTTCAAAGCAAGGTGTAAATAAGCTAAATTGTGTTTTGCTGAAAGAATATGGACTGACTTGAGGGTGGATGCCCCTGGCCCCCAGTTAAGTCCAAATGAAAATCCTGTTGAGGAAGTTCCTGTAATGAATGGATTTCCTGTGCACACACAAATACCTGAACTTTCCTCAGTCTTAGCAAGTGGTTGGTGGAAATTAACATTCTGGAACAGTTAAAATCTCCTTTCCTATTAAATCTTGCATGCATTACTTCCTAGAAAGAGATACATATTTTTTTGCAGATCATGAACAGAAACTCTGACAGGCTGGTGTGTGTCCTGGGAAATCACAGAGAAAAAGCTAATAATTTGTCTGTAATGCTGCTGCAACTGAAACATTGAAGCTCATGTTTACCATAAATGACAGTGTTTATGTAAATTTTATACTATTTTGTTACTGTACCAGAGCTCTAGTTCTCTTTCAAGGAATTTGCCTAACTATCAGTTGATGTTTTCCCCACTTCTCAAAGAAAAGTGGAAAAGAAAAGTGGAAAAGTGGATCCACAAAGGAGCAATCACTTCCCCTAAGAATCATTTTAGTCTTTTAGATTTAGAAGAAATAGATTCTGCCATGATTTTCTCTGTTATTGAAATGGCTGCATGGTGTTATCCTGCTTCAGACTTTGCTCTCTGGATAACTGGAGGCTGTTTGGGCAGTTTCTTGCTATCATGCCATGATTGCAGTCCTACAATTCTAGTAGTGCTATTTCAGGCACTTGCCAAGGTGCTGTAGACTAGATCAATGTAAGGAACAATTTAAAAAAGACCAAAACAAACCCAAAAAACCCCCAAAAAACAACAAACAAAAAAAAACCCCAACAATAAAACACCCCTCCATGCAAAACCACTCTTCTACCCACTCATTTCTCCTGGTAAACCTGCCGCTCACAGGACAGACAGAAGTGATGATGATACCTCTTTAATTTCATTTTAAAAGGGAAAGTCAGAATGATATCAGTAGTCCCAGGTCATTTTATTGTCCAGCAGCATACCTTTATATTATAGCTATTGAGTAGAGTGTAGTGCAGTTTTGAATTTGTTGAACCCCTGCCTAATGCTTCAAACAGAAGCTCCAGGTGCATAATTCCTACTTTCTTGAGTTTTGTTTAAGTTTTATCTTCCTCTGGTCTCTCTGTTTCAATGGTTCTGAAACTGGATCCTACTTGCATACAAACATGATTTTTTTCCCACAAATGGGCATCCTTAGTTCTCCAGTAGGAACATATATTTAATTTTTTTTCTTTACTCCAGCAGAACTATTTCTAGAAATTTGAAGTCTTAAAGGTTGCCTAGTTTCCAAGAGAGCTGTTCATGGTCTGCAAATATTTTTCTATACCTCCATAAGTCTTCAAGTTCTTTCCCATCCATTTTTTCTGTGTTTGGTTTCAACACTCCTTCTGCATGATTTTTTTTTTTATGCTGAATGTAATTTAGACCTGTTTGAATAGATCTTACAAAATATATAAAGTATGGTAGCTGTTGAAACGTAAAGTTACCACTTAATTCTCACTTGGTCTTTTAAACAACTTTGCGCTATTATTTTATGGTACCTTGCATGATGTTAATCACTGTATGATTTGGGGGTGGAGCTCCAAACTTCAAAACTCTTAATGTTTTGTTTTCTTTTAGAAAATCATGTAACAGAGCATACAGCTGAAAGTTATATGCTGCAATGGCAGCGAGGACATATATCAAACTACCAGTATCTTCTTCATCTCAACAATCTGGCTGATAGGAGCTGCAACGATCTCTCCCAGTATCCTGTGTTTCCGTGGATCATAGCAGACTACTCTAGTTCAGTATTAGGTATGTGTATGCAAAAAGGTATTATGTCCAGCAGGAAATATCTCAGGGGAAGGATTGCACTGTGTAAAGTTCATGGTACATCAAAATGCACCTGGTCACTTTGAAAAATCTGTGGTCCTGAGCATTCAGATTCAGCATTCAGAGCTTTCTACGATTCCTATAAATGCAGAAGAACCAGTAAAATGGCCTTTTATGGAACAAACTGGGTGCATTGAAACATATAGAATCCAGGTGTTCTTTCACAAGTCGAAAGGAAGAAGCTAGCAAGGCTTGTGCCTAAACCCAGGGTCTTTGTGCAATATGTGTTGGAAGCTTGTCCTTTTGAAGAGTCTGGCCCCCCCACATTCCCTACAAGGGGCGGAACAGGGGAATCTCTTGGTGTTCATCAGCACTGCCTCAAACACGCCAGTCTGATTGCTTGGTGGGGCTCAACTGCAGTGTGACAGAATAGTTAGAAAGAACACACCAGCTGCTTTTCTGCCTCAGGTAGCAGGGTCTTTATTGACTAGGTGACGTTAGTTGCAATAGCCATCATATTTATGGTAGCTATGATACTACTAGATGTAACTACTAGTTCTTACGCAAGAGGTTTGAGGTTAAGTTTACTTGGAAGGAAGGAGATGAGTACCCATTTACAGCAAGGCTTTTATTCTGTTGTAGTTAGGGAGCAGAGAAAATTACTGGAGGGTTTCTGTGTCATTTTTTTCTATTTGTTTTGTTCTTTGGGGGCTTAGTTTGTTTTTAAAATACTGATTAGAACCTATTCCTGTCCAGTAGAAACAACGCCTTTAACCTGTGGGTGTTTCTTTTCAGATCTGACAAAGCCTGAAACATTCCGTGACCTTAGTAAACCAATTGGTGCCCTGAATAAGGAAAGGCTGGATAGATTATTGGTAGGTATATCTTACTTTTTTATCTGCTGCACATTTTTTGCCTTGTATGTATTGGCAATAAAAGGAGCTTTGTCAAGCAAGCTTTGGGAATCATATCGTGCTTTAAGTAACTACGTAAGCCTTATCAGAAGCAAACTTACCAAAACCATACCACATTTATTCTCAGCTTGATTTTCATCAGTACTGGTGTTGTCAGTACTAATTTAAAGTGATTTGAGTCTATTTCCTCTCTCTTACTACCATGTCATACATACATGCTTTTAAATGTTTTCCATTACTTTTAAAATAAAATCCTCAAATCCATTTAACTATTGTAACTGCATTCGTATGGCAGGCACTGAGATGCTATAAACATATATGGAAATATAAAACTTCAAGACCAATGGATTTAAATGCGTAGTGTAAAATATGTATATGAATTAAACAAGACAAAGTCGTAGAAATGTTAAGTACTTCCATTTAAAAAAAAATACTAAATTTGAGGGAGAGTCCTTCAAAGGAAGGAGATCTGGGTCTCTGGAGATCACAGTATCAACTTGAAATTTTCACACGCAGGTAATAGTGCACACACTTTTCCCTTTTTACTCAGGTAGTCAGAGTTTCTTTTCATAAGCAGCCAAACATAGTTGTAGGCTTAGAAAGTCCTTAGTTTCTTGGCTTTTAATTCTTTTTATATAATAATTGTCTCCTGTGGTATGTTAATTATTCCAAAGCCATTTACAGAACACAACTATATTTAATGTTTTGGAACCTTTATTAGTTCATAATGAAGCATTAGGGAAAACAAAAGTTATTGCTAGACTATAACTGTACTATATTGACAAAAGAGATTAAATATTTCAAAATTGTAAAGCTTCCTAAGGTTGTGGAGGGTAAGAACATGATCAGTATTTTGTTTTCAATAACAGTGAATAAAGTTTTCTTTCTGAGGTCTGACTGTTTCCTCAAGCTGTTAGCTGCCTTACACTTTTTGCAGTAAAAGTAATTTTATTTAGATTATGATAGGTTTTAGGGATGATGCATAGGAGCTTCAGACAGGAGGGAATCTTCCAGGTTGAATTAAGTCAATATGTTCTTCCATACTCTTATTAAACTTAATGTGAAAGACAAAAAGGAAGTATTTGTTTGCACTCCTTTGAAGTTGAGTCACTGCAGTTACATGTGAAAGTGAGAGGGGGAAAAAAACCTGAAAACTGGTAATTCTGGATGATAAGTTATAACAACGTTTTTGCTGTATTGAATTACTGATCTGATTAAAGCTGTGTGGTTATTAGCACTTAAGAGTTTGTTTTATTGTTAGGATAAAAAAAATCAAGGGTGGTCCTAATGTGTGCCGTTAAAAAACAAAAAAGTGTGTATGTGTTCTATACTGGAGAAAAGCAGGAGTGCTGATTTTAAACAGACCTCTCTTTCATCTTCATCTGTTGCAGACACGTTATCAGGAAATGCCAGAGCCGAAATTCATGTATGGGAGCCATTATTCATCTCCGGGTTATGTTTTGTTTTATCTTGTCAGAGTTGGTAAGACAGCTTTTTGCACGCTCTTCGAGCTGGCAGTTACCTCTGAAGTGGACAAGGATTGGAGCAAACTGGTGTTGATTGGTTTTTTTTTTTTTCTTTCTCCTTAGCTCCGGAATACATGCTCTGTCTGCAGAATGGAAAGTTTGATCACGCTGACAGAATGTTCAACAGGTTTGTGTACATTTCGTTTATAACTAGGTTGGTTTTGTTTTCAAATGTGCCTCAAGGGAGAGCAAAGCCTTAAAAAGAAAAATCTTTTTAATAAATGTGTGATTAATATGTGTTATATAGTCTTGCAGAAACCTGGAAAAACTGTTTGGATGGTGCAACAGATTTCAAAGAGGTAAATGGCTGGAAAATATTTCAAGTCCTCAGTCTCTGTGCTAAGCTTTCTGTTTTCTGATGTCTCCTGTTGATTTGAGAGTTTTGGGGTGGTGGGGTGTGTTTGGTTGGTTTTTTGCTGTGTTTTATTTGTGGTTTGCAGCTGTGTGGGGTTTTTTTAAGGCTGTTAACTGCATTTTATGAATCCTTCAGTGTTTTTAACTTTTTCCTCCTTTGTAATTCCATGATTGCTCATCTGCATCTGCTTTCTGGCTTCAATTTAACGGAATTGTCATTGTGACTATGTTATTGAAATAAGTGGGAATTATCGGAGTGGATTAAGACTGAAAAGATGCAATTTCAATGTATCATTTTCTGGAATCCTGTAAGGATTTGGCTGTGTTACAGTACAGCCAAAGAGCTTAAACTATGGAAGACTTATTTTAGTTTTTTGAGCCTTATAGAAACTGTAACTTCTGTAATATGTTGAGAATGGATAGCTGTCAAATAGTGGGTTCTGTTAAATACTATTTCTTTGATAAAGGACTGATATATTATAAATATAATGATACTTTAAAAAAAAAATATTGTCAATAGTAATGGAATTAAGGTGGGTTAGTTAAATAATTGACTAAACCTCTGAAACTTTTGTCATCGTTCTAGTTTTATTCTAGATTTTTGTCTTGACTCTTAACCTGATGTCTTAAAATTGAAAAAGTACCTATGCAATTAGTGTTCTGAAAATACTCTTCAATATTATGGATTCTTATGTCACACATCACATGTTAAAATATTTATGCCGCTCTAATTGCCTTGTAGGTAGTCAAGAAGCCTAAAAGTAGTTGGAGGCGTAATGGGAGAAAGTTTCCAGTGCTTCTTTACTGACACAGAAGAAAGCCTGGAAAAATTACTACCCAACTTTAGGGCTTGACATATGAACTTCGAAAACTTTCAGTTTTTACTGACCATATTCTACTTACGTGATCAAAACTAAGCTCATCCCCAAACTTGCTTTTTTTCTTTCTTTTTTTTTTTTCCCCCCTTCCAGTTGATTCCAGAATTTTATGAAAATGATTCTAGTTTTCTAGTAAACAGTTTGAAGTTGGACTTGGGAAAAAGGCAGGGTGGGAAGATGGTTGAAGACGTAGAGCTTCCCCCTTGGGCATCAGGTAATGACGGTCAAACTTCTTGTTTAATGAATTAATTCAAGATTGCCTAGATTCCTAAGATGGTGGTTCTTCTCTCAAAAAACACCCATTCTGTTTTGTTCTGAAGGAATTTTTTCTCTAAAACATTGATTTAATTAATAGTCTAATTTTTACGGAAAATTTGAGCTGTGGTGTCGGGTGTTTGGGTTGGGTTTTTTTTTGTTTGGTTGCTTTTTCGAGAAGTAAGAGGAACAGAGATGGGTACCAATATGGAATGGGATATCTTCTGCTTTAATTAGCCTTTCTCTTGCCAGGTCCCGATGACTTTCTTCAGAAGAGCCAAGAGGCTTTAGAAAGTCAGTATGTATCGGAACATCTTCATGAATGGATTGACATCATATTTGGCTACAAGCAGAAAGGAAGTGAAGCAGTTGAAGCTCACAATGGTAAATATACACTTTATAGAAATAATAGAAAATAATTAAAAAAGGATTATTTAATTAGGCAAAAATGATAAATAACAGCCTATCTGTAATGCCTGATTAAACAACTGTGTTTTTTTTTTCTTTCTTTCTTCATTGCAAGGGGGGGTATTTAATGAAGCTTAAATAAATCATCTTTCCTTTGTGGAAAGGACTGATTTCTTCTCAAACTTTCTCTGAGTCTTTTACAAATCCTAAAGTTTTTTCAAGCGAGAAACCCAGGATTAAAACACGAGATCTCAAACTCTGTAGCCTGCTGAAATGGCTTAGTTGCTTAAATATAACCACGTTGAATAAAAAGTACAACTTTTTTTATAGTAGGTATGCAAGACAACAAGCCTTGTATGTCTACACTGTACAA
Source organism: Calidris pygmaea (assembly GCA_003697955.1). Lineage (NCBI taxonomy): Eukaryota > Metazoa > Chordata > Aves > Charadriiformes > Scolopacidae > Calidris > Calidris pygmaea. The sequence goes on from QJSC01026092.1 coordinate 814,797, forward strand.
GTAATTTTTAATATTTCTTTTTTTTGCAGTATTTCACCCATTAACTTACGAAGGAGGAGTGGATTTAAACAGGTAATTGACATGAATCAGAATGTTTTTGTTAGTTAGGTAAATTTCTCAGTATGCCTTCAGGTTCTCTGCTTGCTGTAAAAGTGCTCTGTATGTGGCTGGTGTAGCTCTTCCATTTTATTCTCCCAAATATCCATAGAACCAGCATCAGGTTGTCATTTTTTGTGTGAGTGGAAAGATTGAACATTTCTTCAGTCTGGCTTTTGTGAAATTGCTTTGTTGTGTTTTTTCTTTTTCTTTAATTGACGAGCATACTGTCATCATACATAAAATTAGGAAGCTGCTAAATGACTGTTGCATCTGGGGTAAATCAGTTCTGTAAGATTTTGTGATGGGCTACGGCACTGTAGTAACTGCGTGTTTCGGGGGCGGGGGGGGGGGTGTGAAAGAAATTGCCTACTTTGCTTAATTAAATATCTTGTTTTTGTAAAGTATTATGGACCCCAATGAAAAAGTAGCTCTGCTGACACAAATCTTGGAGTTTGGGCAGACGCCAAAGCAATTGTTTACAATTCCTCATCCCCGAAGGATAGTACCGAAGCTGAAAAGCTTGTCTCGAACGTCGAGTCACAGCGTTTCCATAGCTGAGTCTCCAGGTAAATGTACAACGGATAAACTGATGATGTAACGGATTTGTAATTTTGAGAAGTTCTGTATCTTTCTCCCACGGGATCTCATTATACAAGTCTCTTGGCCGCTTTCCCTGTAAGCCAACTCAGAATAAATCCATGAGCTAACTGGTAAAGAAAAACTGACAAGACCAGTTTCAAATTTGAAAATACAGGTGTTGTCCTGCATTTTTGTCTTCTGTCCCAGTGGTCTCCTCTGGGACTGTTCAGCCTCTGCTTTTGAAGCTGTGGGAGGGCTATCATCCTTGGCCTTTCATGGCACTTCGAAATCAAGCTGATACGACAGCAGCTTCAACGACCATCCCTGCAGCCATTCTAAATTATGTTAAATCAAATGATGTTTCAGTTTTTCAACAGGGAAGCCTTTGGGGTGATCAATTGGCTTGGTCTAAATAAATCCTAAGAGCTTAAATTAAGCATCTGATTTTTTTTTTTCTTTTTCCATGACTTGAATAAAAATCTGTAAAGAAATTACTTTGTTTTCCCTATATACTGTAGGGACAATGTTGATCGAAAATCTTTCTTCAAGAAAAGGATATATGCCATCACAGGCTTCTGTTCTATGCGGAACTTAGACCATTGTTCTGAAACTGAGATGCTATGGTCCTCATCATATATAGAGAGAGATCTATTGTAAATTGGACTGAGTCTTCAGCCTGGGTATCACATGGAAAGATTTTTCTCAGTTGTCTTCAATTCACTTACCTTTTGATGGCTTTCATTTTTAAGCAGAGAAGTGAAGATGAGTGCTGCTTAGCATGGCAGCCTGGAGCATCCAAGTGGCAAGAGTGGCTTTGAAAGTTGTATGTGATGATAATAATATGTTTGTTAAATAGACATGGTGGTGTGCTGCCAAAGTCATTAACTCACAAATCAACATTTCCTCTTGGGTTTGGCCTTTTTATAATAATTGACATCTAAGTGTCTCAATTCTGTTGCCTTTTTTATGCCTTCATTTCACTGCATTGCTGCAAAAGTTAAGTTGTGACATTCCTAACAAGAATGCAGTAGAATAATAAAATCACATGCTGTATTTTAGCAGTAGATGGAGTTCCTGGTACTTTTCCATTTGGAAAACTTCTGGTATCTTCATGGAACATCAAAACTTCTCTGCAGAAAAGTGGTTTTGTTTTTTGTGCGATTTTTTTTTTTTTTTTTTTTTTTTTTCCATTTTGGAAATGTATTCTGTAAAGTCTCCAGTTTGAAAGTCCTGGTTTTGGGAGGAAAATTTTATTTTTGGCTACGTAAGCCTATGCATTCCAAGAAGAGATTTGAAAAAAGGTAGTGATCTTGTCACTCTGTGCATTAGCCAAAAATTCTTATTCCTGGACTTCTTCATGATCTCTGTACTTTCATATTTATGCTTGCAACTTCAGTTACCTAGTTATTTGAACTCTATTTTTTTCTTTTCTATTTGTGATAAAACTTCATTGTGGCATTTTATTCCAGTTTCTCCAAATGAAGAATCATTTGAAGATTTGACAGAAGAAAGTATAACACTTGCTTGGAACAATATTGCCAAACTAAAATTAGATGAGCGATATAAAATTCACAAAGAGTAGGTACTATTCTCTTCTTCTCAGTCAGAATTGTTCCATTTAATTGAGGGGTGGGTCAATCTGAATGATGGGTTGGTGTTTAAGGTAAAAACTTTTCTTTGAGACACCTCATTGACTTGATTACACAAGATGAGTTTGAGTGTATGATGGGTTATCAATCCAGAAAAGGTATTTGTCAGTTAATTATCATTTCAGTACCAGAAGCAAACATTGATTACTTCTCTAAAACTGTGATAGCAGCAGCCAGATAAAGACTTCCATTTATTTATTCATTTATAATCCCAGGAGGACCTAACTTTCATCCTATTTGATTTGAAAGGTTAAATCACCTAAGTTCAACTGCTGTATGCCTCCAGTTGGTGCTGTTTGAGCAGTTTGCCAAGTCTCCAGCCATAGGTTTTCACTTAATCCAGGTACCAAACTACTGTTCTGGTGGATTCCTGGGGAGCAGGAGCATTGCAGGTGGACTTTGAAAATACCTGGCAATGAACAGCAGCAACTATATTTTAAAGAACAGATTTCCCTTTGGCCCCATCCCTTGTCCTAGTGGCTGGACTAGCAGAAGGATTTGTTACTACCTGGAGTACAGCTACTTTCTTGGGGACTCTAACCCAATCTAGAAAAGAAACATTCCCTTGTCCAGAAAAGAAGGTAATATTTGTAGTGAGAAAGGGCCTCTGTTACCAGATTGTTAGAGTTAGGGAAATCATAATCCTGAAACAGACCTCAATTTCAGCTTCTGATTCTTCCTTTTCCTTTTTTTTTTTTTCTGAAGACTGCTGAGAGAAAAAAAAATAGAAGCAGGTCTGATAACAGAATTTTGCTGTGCAGAATGCTCTGTGCTTCCTAACAACTCACTCCCTGACATAAGTGATATGTCTGAATTTCTAGACTACAATGAGTTTGCCAATATCAAATTTGAGGAGAAAAGACATGCAAGTTCTGATTTCTGACACTTGAAGTATTCAGTGCCTGCTTGTAGGCGGGTTCCTGGCTCTCTTTGTAGCTAATCCCAAATGGGAAAGACTGAATGTGAGCCTGTATCCTCTCACATGGGCATGTCCTTTCTGGTGAGAACAAAGTTCTTGCAGAACAATATGGGGAACCTGTACTGGTGTTTCATGTAGTATATCAAGGTATATTTTTGTCTCTAGGCATATATAACGCACCACTGTAGTGCTTTTTATCTCCTTGAATGTCTTAGCTCTTGTAGAGAGCAAATAATAAATTTCAGCTCTAGACAATTTACAGTATGGTGGTTAAGTTTCAAAGCCTGTGAAATCACCTGTAACCTTATTTGTATTAAACAGGGCAATTACTGGAATAGCAGTCACCTGCAATGGGTCTTCTGTTTTCACTACATCCCAGGGTAAGTATTTCTGCAGAGGTATTTACTAGAACCTGCTGTAAATGCAGGGTAATATTTTGTGAACAAAAGAGCATGAAACTCGGAAATCATTAGTTATGTGAACAAAATATTAGTTATGTGAACAAAATGAAGACAACATTAAATGGGATATTTCTGCAATCACTGAGTCCTGTATTTGTTACAGCCATGAAAGGAACAGCCCTCGTCTTCTGCCAAATGCAAGATTCTTGTTTTCACTTCATGCTCAATTGCTTCTTACTGTTTGAGGGAATTTCAGTATGCATGTGTGAAGGCTACTTCTGCTTGGCTTTTGTATTGTCACCTTTGAAAGTCAGCTGGTACAGAAATTAACTGAAATATATATTTCTTGTATTAAATATCTTAAGGGCATGAATTCGTTAAGTTTTAGATCACTTTGACTCCAGGATTTCAATATTATCTATATCTAGGCTTGGGAAGGTGGTAGTTTCTCGCTTTAGATACCAGAGTTCTCTTAGAGTTTGATGGGCCTGGGGGAGTCCATCTGTAACCGGCGCAAATCAGGCCAGTTCCAGGCTCAAGTCACAAGCTTTATGAAGAGTTTCTCAAAAACTATGAGAACCCTATACCTGCTTTTCATAGTATATTTGAATATTCTATTATTTATTATTTATCTTTATTTATTATATTATTGTTTTAAATTATAATATCAAAATATATTTTTCTATTATTATGTTTTATTTATTATTTTTTATTATTCTAGTATTTATTACTATTACATTTGAATATTCAGACAGGAACAAAATTACTGGCTTCTTCAGTCCTCTTATCTATTTTTGTCCATTATTCCCAGATTCAACTTTGAAGATGTTTTCCAAAGAATCAAAGACAATCCAGAGAAGTGTGTCTTTTTCAAACATGGTAAGTTGCTGTCAAAATAAAAAGGAGATCATTGGGAATCCTCTGGCAGCTGCTGGGAGAAATGGCTCTTGCCATACATCAGTGCCTCTTTTCTTCCCCTGCCTACTCAATTGTGTTGTGTGTGAGTAATTCAGCGGGGTGAGGTGAGGCTCTGTCAGGCCACAGAGCACTTTCTGTGAACGTGGGCTTTAAATGGTTGCACTTCACTTCTCTGCTAGCTCTCTTCTGAGTTGCCCTTCTATCCAGGGAAGGGCTTGCCATAGATGATGGTCTGGCAGGAGCAGAGGAGTCTTCCTGAACGACCTTCAACTGCCACTGGGACCAGAATCACAAAATTCTCCCCACGTGCTCAAGTCCAGCGTTGCTTTGCTGCTCCCAAGTGCTTGAAGGCTGTGAGTCAGCTGGCAGAGGAAAACCAAGGACAGGGAGTGGAATCTATGCTGGGGGAATTTGAGCCATCCTTCCTCAAGGAGTGGTGATCTCAGCAACCTCTGAACAACATTTTTCCCCTGCTTCTAAAACAGAACTTGGAAAGAGATTCTGTATTTGATTTTTTTTTTTTTTTTTTTTTTTTTGTGCTTGAGCACTGTGGCCAGAACTGGGTCATAGAGGTTCACTCCCAGTTACCATGTTCAGGGTCCTTTATTGAGGCAAGACACTAGGATATACCAGCCTACTCTTTACCCACATCTCTAGGGGGAACATAAAAGGCAAGTGTGTTGCCCAGACAGAATCATAGAATGGTTTGGGTTGAAAGGGACCTTAAAGATCAAGTTCCAACCCCCCTGCCATGGGCAGGGACACCTCCCACTAGACCAGGTTGCTCAAAGCCCCATCCAGCCTGGCCTTGAACACCTCCAGGGATGGGGCAGCCACAGCTTCTCTGGGCCATAGCATGCTCTAGCAGGTCCCCAAGTAAGTCACAGGATCAAGACCCTGTGGCCCACCAGGCACATGCCAGCAGGTGAATCTAGGTACAGTGATTCCTGATGCTTTAGCCAGGGCAAACGTAGGAATGTCGCTTCTTGGCACTGGAAGAAGGGAGCTCTTTGCTGACTCCTGGGCCAAAAGTCAGTTTCTCATGAGCAGGCCTTGCATGCTCTTATTTAATTCTTTTCTCTGTAGTTTTAGTGCTGATCTGTTGCAGCAATGCTAGAAGCAGTAGTCTTCTTACAGTCCAGCAGCTTACTGGCTTTTAGAACAGATCTAAAACATGACCAGTAGAAGTACTGGGCTGATTGATTTTATTATTTTATATTTTTTAGCTTGCTGCTTCCAGTAATAGTGATGTGACTGAGCAGCTGTCTGTTAAGAATGTTTCTTGTCGAGAACAGTAGGAATTAGATAGTTAAGTTTACTGTTGGAAAGAACTGAGCTGATAAGTAGCTGTCACGGAGAACAAACATCAAAGGAAACCTTGATTTTTAGTTTCTGTTAGCTGTTTGCATCTAGAATTGACAGCAGCTTACATGATAAAGAGCTGACCCAGTTTCTCCTGAGTGAGGAATTGCATACCCTGTCCTTGAAATACCAGCGTTTTGAAAAAGGAAATGTATCAGTTCTGCGTGTGTTCCTGAGCTTCAGGTGCTACCTTTCTATTTACCAAGGATTAAGCATTCTGATGTTTAGTGTCCAACCTGTAAGATTTTTGATTAGTGTTCATATAACACCTCTATGTTGCGTGTATAGAAGATTAAAATGCTTCTTGTTCTCCAAAAGCATTTTAATGTCCCCTCTATTTGATTTGGGGTAAGAAATTTAACACTACTTCTGTTTTTTTCTTACAGGCTTTGTCATCTTGTCTAATCTTACCAGGAGATACCACTGTCATAAGTTCTTCATGGGACAATCATATGTGTGTATTTACTTCCTATTGACTTTATTGAATTACACTGAGTGCCTTGGTTGTTACATTTATGGGTTTAGATAATGACAAAGAAATTAATTTTTAAAATGCAGTGTTTATATTTCTATCTTTTTTTTTTTTGGTAGATTTCTGTTAGAAACTGTAGAAGCAAAGTTATTTTCATCTATTTAGAAAAAAACATGTTAGTTTTTTCTGAAGGCGTAATGCTTTTATAACCTTTTCCTGTTAGATATTTTTATTCAATTGCATTTGGAAGACAGCAAGACATCTTAATGGGGCACGATGATGCAGTCAGTAAGATCTGTTGGCGTGATGGGCGCTTATATTCTGCGTCTTGGGATTCCACTGTGAAGGTTTGTGCCTGGGTTTGTTACACTTCCGTAATTATTTATAGCTAGCACTTTTTAATATTCAGCCAGCCAAATGCTTTGCAGTGGATGTACCTGTTGTTCACAGAATCGCATGGGGTTGGCAGGGACCTCTGGAGATCATCTAGTCCAACCCCCTGCCAAAGCAGGTCCACCCAGAGCAGGTCCCACAGGAACGTGTCCAGGCAGGTTTGGAATGTCTCCAGAGAAGGAGACTCCACCACCTCCCTGGGCAGCCTGTTCCAGGGCTCTGCCACCCTCACAGGAAAGAAGTTCCTCCTCATGTTGAGATGGAACTTCTAATGTGCAAGTTTGTGCCTGTTGCCCCTTGTCTTGTCACGGCACCACTGAAAAAATTTGACTGGCCCCATCCTCTTGATACCCACCCTTTAAGTATTTATAGGTGCTTTGTTCTGGAATAATAACTTAGCCAGTATCACAGCAACTTTATTTCTAGAATATCTTCATTTAGCTTTATCTCAGCTGTATCTCAAAGCTGAAGTGTTACTTTAAAGACATTTCATTCGTTCTGACTTAATCTAAATGTGAGGGGTTTGGAGGCAAACTGTATTTGTTGGAGGAACCGGAATGTTTTGTGACCTTGACTGGTGATTCTGAGTGGGAACAAGTTTCTAAAATGTTTAATAGTTTAATAGTTTTGTAGCTGATGTTCTTCAGCAAAGTCGACCGGGAACTTGCTAGTCTAAAGAGCATGCCTACAGTTAGGTGGAAAGATAATTTGGAAGTTAGAGACAGGAAAGAACTTCCCAGAAAGAACTTCTGCATATGTTTTTTTGGTAAGGGTACGTTCGGTGCAGCGATAAACCCGTACTCGGGCTTCTGTAAGCTGCCTGGGATCAGCGTAATTGTGTTTAATCTGTGGCTCTGCTTGTGGTGACCGAGTTCGGGTGGCATTTGCTGTTGCTGCAGTCTGCCACGTAGGCAAGGCCCGCAGTTAACAGGAGCAGCCCTCCTTGTAACGTGAGAACCCCGCGCTGAAGAAACTCCTCGGTGGTTCTGCTGGCGCTTCCTTGAGCAGAGGGAGATGTCTGTGTTGCAGGTGTGGCGCTGTCTTCCCGGGGAGACCTCCAGCAATAAAAAGCACCACTCGGAACTGCTGGCAGAGTTGGAACACGACGTTAGTGTAAGTATCTATCTGGGTAGGGATACGGTATCTTCGTATCCTGAGATTAATTGCTCATTAAAATCCCAAGTCAGGATCTAGTGGTAAAGCACAAGGATTGGGTTAGGCGGCTGGGGGGGGGGGCGCGCATTTTGGGAAGTGTCTGTGTATGGGGAAGTTTGTTTCATTTTAGTTTTTTTTTTGCCTGAGATGTGTCCTGCACCAGCGTCACCTGTTTCCCTGGCTGAAAGGTCCACGAGTATAAACAGAGATTTCGTAATTTGTCTTGCTCATCTTGTGTGCACAAAGCACCAGGGAGAAGACTGGGTTGGTGGTTGGTGGTTTTTTTTGTTAGCTGCTTTAGTTTTGCACAGAAGAATGTTTTTCAAGTATTTTCATTGTTACAGCTGCTTCTTAATCTATCTTTGCCAAAGGCAGGCAAATGAAAAAGCGTTTGTCCGAGCTGTTTACCATGCAATAAAACATATTACTGAATTTTACTGTAAATATATAAACACATTGTGTGTACTAAATCATAAATAAGTAACTGCACACTTATTTATAGCCTCTAGTGTCACTCTAGCAGGTTATTTAGATTTACTGTATTTTAAACCTTCTTACTAGTTAGGGGTTTGTACAGGTCACAACATAGACATTTACTGAAACAGTTCCGGTAACGTTGAAGAACTGGACCCAAGCGAATTAGAAACAACTGATGATTAGGAAGTTCTTTAGAAGTCAAGAAGAATTTTACCCTTAAGGATAAAGTCTTGCATTTAGGTGGAGAGTATGGGTACTAAAAGTATCCTGAAACATCGATTTGCATTTCTGATTCTGCAAAGAAAAAGCATTTTAAAATATTATCAAACGGACCTCTCTCTTTTAGGCAGGATTTTTAATAATTGTACTTAAGGATGTTAAATGTAAAAGGTTTTTGTAAATAAAATATCATCTTAGAGCTAATAGGCTTGCTTTGTATATGCTTAAAACTTGAGAGAGCTCACATGAAAAAAATAGGAAAATCATGGGATGTTTAACTTCCTAGGTAAACACCATCGACCTTAACGCTGCAAATACTATGTTGGCGTCTGGAACCAAAGAGGGTACCATCAGTGTCTGGGATGTTACTACAGCAACAGTCTTGCACCAGCTGCCATGTCATTCTGGGACTGTGTTTGATGCTGCTTTTAGTCCTGGTACGTTGGATTTCAGTTTTTAATATGCACCATTGCAAGTTTCAAAGGGAATCTCATTCTTGATTTCATGTCATATACCCTTGTTATTGGCATTACTAACTTTAAGGGGGATGGTGAGACGTTTTGGGTTGACACGTGTCAATCCAAACCCATTATAAGGCTTTATTAATTGTACACAAGGCCATACCAGGCTGTAGACCAGTGGTCTAGGCTCTAAACCAATGTAGTTTATTGTTGCTTGCTTGGAGATTTAATTTACAGCACATTATCTATAAATGAGTAGGTCAGGAAATCTAACATGCTGTATCAGACTGCTGTGGTAACTGGAACTGAACGTCTAAATGTGCTTGCTTTTGTTTGCTTTTTTCTGTTGGACAGACAGCAGACATCTACTCAGCACCGGAGAGGATTGTTGTTTTAAAGTAATAGATGTACAAACTGGAATGCTTATATCTTCTGTAACCACTGCTGAGCCACAGAGGTAATTCTGAGAACATATGGATTATGAAACCGTGTGGCCACCCTAGTGAGCTGGGGAAATGCTTGATGGTTGGTGGTACCAGACTAGAAAGGGCAGGAATACCAGCAACTTTGTTTTATTCAATAACTTTTTAAAGTGCAAAGGCTGATGTTCCAGCGTGTTGTGTGTATTATGGTCCAGCTTTCCAAACTGGGACAAAACCAAATGAGTATAGTTAAAGAGTGATCACTTTTTTTCCACAAACCACAATCCATACAGTTCTCAATGGTATATCAGGTGAAGAGATGGAAAGCTCACTCAGTTACTGGGGTAAATATGTAGCAGCCATACATGGCTTGTTGGTTTCGTGTGTGTATATGTATAGGCATGTGTATATTAATTTTTTTTTCCTAAGTTATTTCCCTGAAAGTCCTCTTTGCACTTCAAGTGATTGTTTCAGGGACATGAAGTGACAGAAATGAAGCGGTGGTTCACGAGAGCACTTGGGTACCACACACACGTGCAGCTGACTGGGTCCTCTTCCCTCCTGTGAACACATTCCACCCTTCTGCCAGGGAAGGTCTGGCTGGTCTCGGGCAGTCAGAGAACCAACTTTGGTGGTGACCCTTTAAAATAATTTGGCAATAACATTGTCTTTCTGAAAAGGTTAAAACGGAGGTATGAAACTAAAGGAAACTCTACCCTTTAAGTTCTTTGCTTGGCTTAACTTGGAAATGTCCTTGCAGATGCTTCAAATGGGATGGAAATACCATCTTATCGGGAAGTCAATCTGGTGAATTAATGATTTGGGACCTTCTTGGAGGAAAAGTTATGGAAAGAATCAAAGGACATACAGGTATGTCTGAACTGTTCTTGTTCTCAAATTGAATGGAAGATTCACATTTTCCAGCTCAGTTTGTTAGTATTGAAGAGTTTGAGAGTCTTCTGCTCAGCCAGGTGGCTGTTCTCTATGTTAGCGTTATTTGGAACGCCACAACCAAGAGTAGGTCCACAGGAGCCTCCTGGGAAATTCAGTAACAATGGAAGAATATCGCTGTTTACAAGACTGACCAAAGGTAAATGACTTGAGATTTTTCGAATTCACACATCAGAAAAGTCAACCTTTTTCTACCTCGTAGCCCAAATAAAGTGCAGTGTACGCTGCACCCATGCACTTTGCCAAAGTCTGTCCAGACTGGGAGTCTAACAACGAATTAAGTCAAGTTCACTAGAAAATTGTTTTGGATGGGGATTTATAGGTAATGTTTGAAGGAGAAAATCTGGTTTATTCGGTTTGGTTTTTAAGGCTGCCTTCATGAAGAGTTGTTTTGAACTTCCCCACCATCAGCTTATGCTCTGGAACTTGAGCTGTGGAGACATCATCCCGTAGCCAAGGGGAGCTGTGGAAGGGGGTTTCAAGACATATGCTAGAAGATGTGAATATACTTTTAATATGAGAAGCCCAAATGGCAGAGTGAAAAATCTCACTTCCTAGAGAAATCTTCTTCCCTTAACTGCATGAATCCTTTGGCCAGTTCTACCTGTGCCATCTGCATTGTCCCTCTGGTACCCAACGCCTGCCAAGGCAGCGTAGCAAGAAGTTGTTACTCTGAGAAAGAACAGCCACCCAGAAGCCTACTAAAATCCTTGTTAGTGTATGTGGTGTCAGTGGAGCCTAAACTAGTAATCAGATGATCCTAAACTCATTTCAGAAGGTCTGCTCCATCACTTCGAGTACCATTTTTATTTGCATTTGGATTTGTTTGTTTGTTTCCCCAGGTGCTGTAACGTCCATGTGGATGAACGAACAGTGCAACAGTGTTATTACAGGAGGGGAAGACAAACAAATCATGTTCTGGAAACTGCAGTACTAAGTGCCTTTCCCTCCAGATATTTAAACGAACTCTTATTTTAAACCAAACCTTTTAAAGGAACTTAACTGTGTGCAATGATGGCTGCTGAAGTTCAACCAGACAGGAAGCTTTGTTCAACTACAACTTTCTACGTTATGGTGACTTCACTGAGAGCTCTTAACTTCCATAGCGTATGCATTTGTTTTTCATGGATTATCATACTAAAAATGCTTGTCTAAAGTGATATCAGAGATGAAATTAAAGACCTATTTTTCTGTAATTAAAGAACTCTTAACTTGCAGTCCTTGTTGGATTTACATGGAATGCATCATAGCGTGCTGTGTGAACTGGTTTCAAAGAAGGATTTGCATTCTTAAGACATCTTTAAGGATACCTGCAGCCTCCTGCCTCTCTGTACGTACCTCTTGTGTAACCAGCCTTTCTTCCTGGGGAAGATGCACACTTTGAGCACTTAAGGCAGCTGTTGCTCTGAGCAGTGGTGGGTCTAGTCTGTGTCCGTACGTTTAACCATAGCGTACTCTTCAATGCCAGCTGGTTTCTGCATGAAGACAGGAGGGTTTTGTGATTAGCTATTTCCCTTCTGGTTGCTGTACGCTACAGCTGGAAGAAAAAAACCACATCAAGTACTTGTACTGAAGTACTACCTCTATATTATTTCCAGTGGGTCTCGCCTGTAGTTACACGTATCTGTTTGATAACCAAAAAAAAAGTTTGTATTCTTCTTCCCCTGTGGGTTTAGCCCAATGGAGTTGTGCCACCAAGCTGTAATATGGTAGGAGGTTTGCTTAAACAAGGAGTTTTAAAGCTTGAGTAGGCATAGAACTGGCCCCTCCTGAATCAGCTGCTCCTAAGGAAAAGCGGGTTAGCTGCAGCGATCAGCATTTCACTCCTACATTGTTTTGGGCTCCAGGGATTTCCCAGCTAAGCAAACTCGCTTGCCGAGGAGCTCAGAGATGACAGCTCCAGGCTGCAGGTCCCGTGCCCGTGAGGCTGAGTCAGGCACCCATGCCTGCCAGTAAGCGCTTGCCAGAGCCGTTCCAGAGACATATCATTTTGTAACCAAACAATCCCATTAAACTGGCTCCCGGGATGAACGCCATCACCACTACAGCCCGAAGGAGTGTCACGGTTTTCCCCTTGGTTACCATAACTGAAAAATTCATTTGAGAACCAGGAAGCCACGAGACAGACACTTGTTGACAGACACAGCCGAGCTTACACTGCTAACCTGAACAGTAATCCTAGATCGCACAGCTGAAACCTGGAACAGAGCATTAAAAAAAGGAAGTCACTCACCAAAATTGGTATTTAACTTCAGATCATTTAAAGTCGCAGTTGAAGGTGCCGGTGACCTAGTCTGGTGGGCTGACCCCGGCCAGCAGCTGAGCCCCTACTGAGTTTCTCACTCCCCTGCCCCACGGCAGGATGGGCAAGACAATCAGAAGGGCAAAAACCAGGAAAATTCATGGGATGGGGTAAGAGACAGTTAATTAAGTGAAAAGGAAGAAAAAAGAAAGGCAACACACAGGGAGTAACTCACCGCCTCCCAACAGCAGCTGCCTGATGCCCAGCCAGTCTCCAAGCAGCAGCTACTTTGGAAAGACTCCCCCCAAGATTATCCCTGAGCATGATGTCAAATGGTGTGGAATTTTCCTTTGGTCAGTTTGGGCCAGTAGCCCCAGCTGTGTCCCCTCTCAGTAAAGAATTTCTTCCCAAGATCTAATAAGTCTCCCCTCTTTCAGTTTAAAACTATTACCCCTTGTCCTACAGCTCCACTCCCTGACACAGAGTCCCTCCCCAGCTCTCCTGTAGCCCCCTTCGGGTACTGGAAGGGGCTATAAGTTCTCCCCAGAGCCTTCTCTTCTCCAGGCTGAACAACCCCAGCTCTCTCAGCCTGTCCTCACAGGAGAGGTGTCCTCATAGCAGAGGTGCTCCAGCCCTCTGACTGTTTTCGTGGCCCTCCTCTAGGCCCACTGCAACAGGTCCATGTCCTTCCTGTGCTGAGGACTCCAGAGCTGGACACAGAGCAGAGGGGCAGAATCACCTCCTGTGACCTGCTGGCCACACTGCTTTTGATGCAGCCCAGGATGGGGTTGGTTTTCTGGGCTGCCAGTGCACATTGCTGGCTCATGTTGAGCTTCTCATCCCATCAACACTCCCAAGTCCTTTTTCTCAGGGCTGCTCTCCAGCCATTCTCTGCCCAACCTGTATTTGTGCCTGGGGTTCCTGTGACCCAGGGGCAGGACCCTGCACTTGGCTTGGTTGAACTTCACGAGGTTTGCCTTGAACAACTTCATGAGGGTTTTGTCTTGAACAACTGGGCTGCTATTCCACATGCTAAAGCTGAAGGTATGAAAAGTTAAGCATTTCTCATCCAAAGTACTCCAGATCTACCCTTTTAAAACATTTCAACCCTGTAGGCAGTGGGCTTATTTATTTAAACTCTATTTCCTACCTTGTCTTTGTTATTGATTGAAAGAGACTTCAACAAGCCAAGCCTGTCTTAGCCCATCTTAAAAAATACGTACACGTGCAGAGCTAAGGTTTCAGTCATTTATTTGGTTATTTCTGAATTCTTAAGAACATGGTTAAGGCGAGAGATAAGCATATTAGTTACAATTTGTATAACAAGTAATAAAAAGATTTGAGTATCTGTACACTACTTTAATACGCTTACTTACTGAACGATGCCTTCGGCTACACTCAGCTCAGCTGGCATTCTCGTGTAAACAGTATTTACTAGGACAAAAAAAAATTAACTAGTACTAGCCATACTTCTAATACGCTATTTCAAGTCTACTCTTGCAAACAGAAAGCGGTAAAAATACTCATTTGTCTGAAACAAAGCACAGCATTGTCCTAGGTAACAACACGGAACTTTGCAAGTGATATCTGGTTGCTTTAGTTGCAATGGCTTATAGTAGTAGTAAACTAAATAAAAGGCCTACGAAAAGAAGTTTTAACACAATCGGAATTTCACATTTGTCAAGCATATAAGGCTACAAGTTTTACAGTTTGTGAATAAACGAGATATGTTGAACTGTAACATTCCCAGCCATTATAGATGCAAATGCTTGATGCAGCATATCTTCTCTTGGCCTCCAGAAAGGCTCGTGTGCAGAAGAAAGAAATCACTGAGTATAATAGCCCAAGTTTAGTGGAATCATCATTATGTGTATGTACAAACACGTACATGATGCAAGCTTAGACTTCAGGAATAGAGTGATCCATCAGGCTTTTCATAATGCTAGTTGCCATCCTAAAGAAAAGGAAAAGGCATTCAGTTTTGTGGGACAACTCTAGAAGACCACCAAAGCTTCTGATTACTGTAGCTTTGTCATTGCTACGCCTTTAATACCATTCAAAAGCTGGCCTTTTGCTCCACTACCTTTGCCAACAGATGTGCCAAACTGCACACAGAGAAGAGAAGCCCACAATACTAATAAAAACGCTGAGTAACAGAGCTCCTTATCAACATCTTTCAGAAGGTGGGCATGTGTGCAGGAAGGGCAGGGGGAAAGGTGGCTCTTGGGCAGAAAACTGGTTTGTAGGAAGAGAATCATAGAATGGTCAGAGTTGGAAGGGACCTTAAAGATCATCGAGTTCCACCTCCCACTAGAGCAGGTTGCTCAAACAAGAGCATATCAAGTATGCGGGGGGAAGACTCAATTATACCTGACACGTTATTAAGTTCTAGCAACTTCAAAACCATTTTTGCAGGAGAGATTTAGCTGTAGAAAGCCACGGCTGCCAAAGGATTAGAAAGAAGCCAGCTATATCCTGCCAAGAATCATGTTTACGTCACCAGAATTAGTTGCATTTTAGTTACAAGGTACCAAATACTTGTGTTATCCACATACTTGAGAGTTCTCAGGAACTCAAGTTCAGTTAAATTATGTTTAGAAAAGGGCTTTTCTAAGAGAAAAGGCAAAGGATCATCACCAAAATGAATAGTTGAAAAACAGAACCAAAACCCCACTGGCTTGTCTAAAACATCAGATTAAGCACATTTTCAGACTTCCCCCACCCCCTCGCCAGCTTTCATGTCAAGTTTGTAATTAGGTCTTATCATGAGTACATTGTATTTAACCTATAAAAAAATACTGTCAACTCAACTGTAATTAACACCATGGCTGCTTTGTTTATTACCTACCTCTTTATTATATACTCATAAATACTGGAAGGCATGATGGTAATGGTCACTACATTTCCAGCTGTTGCCAAGATGTCTGCAATCTGGGGGTCCTGTAATTAAACAAGAAGTCACATGAGCACCATTACTCAAGCTGACAAATAAAGCAGCAGTTCCAGAGCTTTTTCACATTTCACACAGCTTAAGAGACCTACACACACAGCCCCTCTCTTGGGGTATTTAACCTTCAGGGCAAACCACTGACCCTGCAATACCACTTCGTAGGCGTTTGGTTATTGGTATCTTGCACAGACTGACTAGCAAAGGAACATAAATGTTATACACAAAATTCCTACTAGAACCGGAGACAGGCTGGCAGGAGGAAGATTATTCTTTGTTTTTCCAAAGTTAACCTACAGATAAAAGCTGAGGGTCAGCCCAGCCAGGCAGAGGCAGGGAGGAAGAGAACGAGCTGCCCTGCCTACAGATACAAACTGCAAAGCTGCCTCAAAACATACATGTCTCTCCAGTCCAGTTAAGTTGCCTCTCATGACTTATATTGTTTAATGTTCATAAAATAAAGTATTACAATCTTTTTCCCTCTCTAAAACACAATTACTGCACGTACACAAAAAGCTCACAGCTATCCACGCCCACCACATATTACTTATTTTACCTTCAATCCAATTACATTCTGGCCATTAATTTCACAGATGTTGTGCTCTGTAAGAAGTCCGTTTCTCGCAGCAGAACTGTCTTTCACTATTGAGGTTATTTTTCCATTCTTGAATATGAAGCCAACATGCCCTGTGCTGTCCTTGTGCATAGTAATAATTCGTTCAAAAGGCCTACAAGATATTTAAAATGCAAACCCATATTTTCAGTCTATTAAACCACAGAAGAACCACACATTATTTCAGCATCTTTGCTGTATAAGAAGTAATTGTACTCTAAGCAGTGACTCGTACATCAACTACAATGGAACACAGTTGGGTTTAACTTCATTTTGTTAATATTGTTATATTAATACATACTTGTTTCTAAACCTCAAATGTTTCCCCTGTTCTACCAGGCGAACTGTCTGGATTAACAATAATACAAAAAAAATATCATACAACATCCACCCACCCACCCCAACAACCAACCAAACACAAACATGTATTAAGTTCTCTCTACAAACTTTACAAGGCAGATAAAACAGCAGAGGCAGCTTTAATAACTGTAGGTAGACCACAGGATTCTGGAGTAAAAGCCTTCCCCAACAACATTCCTACTGCTCTACAGACAATAAATCTTTAAATTGTGTCTTAAAAAGCTAGTAAACCCAGGAAGGGCATGGGGAGTTGGGCACAGAAGTGGCAGACAGGGCAGGGAATCTACTACCAAAGCATTTTGATTCAATACAGGATAGAAGTACCTTCCCTGATAGAAGTACCATGCCCTCCACTGGCTCAAACTCCGTTCTTAAACAAGAATGAACACTGAAAAAAGCTTCAAGACACGTAGCTAGTCATATCATGTATCATCTGTCTTCTCGTAGCCTGCAGCCTTATCTTGAATCTGACCTATTACTGCTACATACAAATAGTATACCTACTACATACAAGCTCATTATTTAATACAATTAAAAACCTGTATTGGTTCATCAAGCATACTTACAGCAAAACTGGCATTAATTCATATGTAACCAGAGCTCACAAGAAAACTATCATGCTAAATAAAAATCATAGAATGGTTAGACTTGGAAGGGACCTTAAGGATCTTCCAACCCCCCCACCATGGGCAGGGACACCTCCCACCAGACCAGGTTGCTCAAAGCCCCATCCAGCCTGGCCTTGAACACCTCCAGGAACAGGGCATCCACAAGTATATTCGTTAATACAGTGAATATTTTGGTACCACCTTTTATTGCTTTTTCAATTAGCATAAGTCCTGTCCGAAAAAAGCACAGAACTCTTGAATTCAGAGTTTAAATTTGACTAATGCTGTCACTCATTAGTTTACCTTGAAAAATGTCACACCTCATCATGCCCAGGCAAGTGTGAGCTGGAAGTTTACAAATTAACAACTATTTTGACTGTTCCCCACATAAAGGAACATTGCTGAGGATCTTTGCTGTCGAAATACATGGATAAACAGATTTTGTTATGCCTATAGTCCTGCTCAAGCAAGGGGAGACCCAAACCCCACAGAATGACTCCGAAATGGATAATGACAATCCGTATCTGCAATTGGCTTTACCTGTCCCGGATGATCATTGAAATCCTTTCTCCAGAAGCCTGTTTCAGAACCTTGTGTGCTTTATCAGAACTCCATCCTGCACAGTTTTCACCATTGATCTGCAGAACTTGGTCCCCAAACCGCAGACCAGCAAGGGATGCTGGAGAATTTGCCTGAACTAACTGGACAAATATACCCTGCAAAAGAGAAAAAAGGGAAGAAAAATAAAAATGAGAAGGAAAAAAAAGAGGAAGTTCTTCCTTAAAGATGAAGACCAGTGACAGAACACACAGCCCTTTAAAGTGTCCCACTCTCTATGTAATACTAACCAAACGGACAGAAGGACTTGCTTATTATCTCTCCTTAAGAGGCATTTTTGAAGTGTCAGTCTTTTTCTAGGTGTCTTTAAGAGACTGAGAGATAATTAATGCTAGAATAAAGTTTGGAAATGGGCAAATCTGCTCTGTCTAGATCCTTCAACATTAAAAACAGACACAAGCATAACATTAAAGCCTTACGCAAAAGAATAACTACTATGCTGTGCTAACAAGAAATCTGAACTACTAGATCAAGACAGACTAGTGGTAAATTTGCATATCTCCTTGTGCATTTGACTAATAATTCCTTTGCCAGCCATCAGAGTCTATATATAGCTGGAGAAATAGATCAGTGATGCCAGGAACTCTATGGCAGATCTTTCCTTCTTCCACAACACCATTAGTTTTCAACTTTTTATCAATTATGACTTGCTAGTACCTCAGGTAAAAGAAAAACCAAGGTTTTAAACTATTTCTAGTGAAAGTACCACTAAAAAACAAGGGGGGAGGAGAGGGGAGGGAGCAGTGTTTAAAAAAACCAACATAACCCACACAGAAAACCAAACCAAAACATGCTACTGTAAGAAAACCTCAGCATTTCCTGAGTTAGGAGAAGTACATAAAGCACTTTAACCCTATATGAAACATCGAGTACAATTTTATTTTTTTTTAAGTGTTCAGACTAAATGACCTTGCCAAGAGAAAAAAAAAATAGGATTTTCCATATTGATTTCCATATCCCAGGCAGTGCCACAGGCTTGGGGCAGAGTGGCTGGAAAGGTGCCTGGCAGAGAAGGACCTGGGGGTGTTGGTCGACTCTCAGCTGAACATGAGCCAGCAGTGTGCCCAGGTGGCCAAGAAGGCCAACAGCGTCCTGGCCTGTATCAGGAACAGTGTGGTAGTAGGACCCGAGAAGTGATCGTCCCCCTGTACTGGGCACTGGTGAGACCCCACCTCGAGTACTGTGTCCAGTTTTGCGCTCCCTACCATAAAAAAAGACATCGAGGTGCTGGAGCAGGTCCAGAGAAGAGCAACAAAGATGGTGAGGGGTCTGGAGCACAAGTCTTATGAGGAGAGGCTGAGGGAGCTGGGGTTATTCAGCCTGGAGAAGAGGAGGCTGAGGGGAGAGCTTATCGCTCTCTACAACTACCTGAAAGGAGGGTGTAGAGAGGTGGGGGTCGGTCTCTTCTCTCAAGTCACAGGCGACAGGACGAGAGGAAATGGCCTCAAGTTACGCCAGGGGAGGTTCAGGCTGGATATTAGGAAAAATTTTTTCACCGAAAGGGTTATCAGACACTGGAATGGGCTGCCCAGGGAGGTGGTTGAGGCACCATCCCTGGAGGTGTTCAAAAGACGGATTGATGTAGTGCTGGGAGGTATGGTTTAGTGATGGTGTTGCTTTTTGTTTGTTGTGCGGGTGTTTATTTTTGTCAAAGTTAGGTTGATGGTTGGACAAGATGATCTTTAAGGTCCCTTCCAACCTAGAAGATTCTGTGATTCTGAAAATCAAGAGATACTGAAACAGCTCTAGAGCAGGTTTAAGGATATCCTTGCAGCTATGGTCATGTTAAGGGAAACTCAAAAAAGCCTACTCTGAAATTACGTACAGGTGAGAAGACACCCTCAGTATTTGCACTTTTCTCACCAGCAACACACTGCAAGAATCTATAAAAGAGCTACTTCTATGGCATGGGCAGTGCTCTGCACACTGCTGAACTTTTAAGTACTGCCAAGTGTTTCCACAAAGATAGAGAGAAAAGTCTTGAACAAGTATCACAGCAGCTCTGCAAGGACAATTTCATGCTCTAAAGTGGAAAAAAGTTCACAAGTATTTTTCAGGTGTTATAAAACACATGAAAGTAAATTGCTGCTGTAAATTTAGATCCTAGTCTGGACATCTGGAAATCTAGTTACTGCTCTAATGAGGGATTTTAAAATGTTGATAATGGATAAGCAAGACAGAAGACAGTTTTCTGACCATACACTAACTTCACTACTAATTTAATCCAGCAGTAAGATCTCTATAGGCAAAAGCAAACTTCTGTACTTACATTGTCAACAGACTTCAGGCGAAGTCCAATTTTGCCATCTTGATCTTTACATAAAATTGTTTCGCGGATGCCTTGCTTGATTTCTGCTCTGCGAATTCCAATATCATTTCCAGTCACCGGAGCTACCATGTAATTAGTAGAAGGTCGTGTTACCAGTTGCTGATTAAAACAAAATAGCCAGACAACTTAGTTTCAACTTTTTAAAAATAGCTATACATCAGTTTATATCAAGTGATATTAAAAAAAACACAACACCCCGCACAAAACCCACAACACACAAATTAAGTTCCAACACCAGCTCTTCTCCACCCCCCAACACTGGAAATACACTGCTCAGTTTAAGACCAAAGAAAAATAGGCAGTCACTTAAAGTAATTCCTTTATCAATCAAGTATGGTACTTAAGAGAAATAGTAGTCTACTCTCCAGAAAAAGTATTTATCTGGCATTGTAAGACATGCTTGACTGGTACCTACACCCTGTGGCTGAGCAGCTGCTGCCACTGGCAGGTTCCTCTGCACCTCTTCCTCGCTGAGGCTCAGGCCCATGTACTGAGAAAGTTCCGGATACAATCTGGGGTATACGCCTATAGGAGGAAAACAAACCAAAAAAACCCTGTCAATACAATTGTTGGTTTAACAGAACGAACAGATGTTGCTTTCACAGGGACAATTACTTCAACAAAACTTGTGCTACCAGGACTGTTATTCTTACCCACCTTAGAAAAGGAACCACAGAAGCAGCACGTTTGAGATAAAAAATTCTCTGTAAGCTCTTTGTTTCAGTTACTTCAGTCATCGTTTACGGCACAAATGGCATTAGACACACGGTGATACATTCCAAAACCATCATTGTGCTCCAAGCCATGAAAACATGACCTCACTCCAAAACTTTTGGGCAATTAGTGGGGAACTAGTCTATCTCCCACCCCCAAACCAGGTAAGAGCTCTTGCAAGAGACATCCATGCCAAGGACAGTCCAGATCTCAGGCATGGTAAGGTTTCTGCAGAAGACAGCCTCTTGGCTGTAAGGTCCACAGTGCAGTCCACTTTAATATTCTTCATAAAAAAGTAGCTGTCATTTTCTCAAAGCTTCAAAATGAAGCTGTTTTAGACATACTTCTCAACAAGACAAACCCACCGTGGTCCTTCAAATATCTAGCAGGAGATTCCTCTACACCCAAGAGGAGTGGGGTGCAGGGAGCAGGAAGAAAAGAAGTTAAACTGACAGACTTGTCAGACCTTGAGTCAAACCACTCTGGAAATAAGCTTCATACTGTTCTTGGCATTCCACAGATAATTAACCAGCAGGATTTAACAAGTGGCAGTTACAAGAACTCTTAAAGAGTCCACTTGCTGTTCTCACCAAATCAGTGGCGACAGAAAAGGCTGCTCGGAAAGTGAGGTGGTGCAAGGGACAGCCTGGGAAGCAGGCAGGCTCCCCGGTTCTCAGAGCTTAGGTTTCTAGTGCTCATTTATGGTTATGTGCAAAAACTAGTTATTATAAGAATCCACATTTGACCAGAAATGGAAAGTAACCTTTCTAGGAAGGAACACAAAGGTCATGGCAACATGAATTCCAGTATAACTGAGAGACTTTTTTTGCTCCTTAATGCTTTCAGTGGTATGTTTGCATGCTGCTTCACGAGAGCTGTCCTGACTGATCTTCTTTCCAGATTGATCTATCAGCTTGTAGTTTCATCAATATTGATTAATAAGCTTCTAATGAACATTTATTCTATGGTTGTCTTTTGTTTGCATTTTCAAGTCCCTAGGATTAAACACAATTAGTGTTGCACAAGACTTCTGCAGCTACTTGATTTTTCTCTTTTTTTCTTCATCAGAAACCACTACACAGGATGCGTCTTTGCTGGCTGTATTACATTTTCATTCAAAAGACACACCTCCAAATTGCAGAAAACATCTAAAAGTTCTTGATGTTGTATATTCTCCTGCCTCTGCCAGGAGAGAGGTATTCCCAGCAGGTTTGGCACATCCTACAGACGGTACAGGCCTCCCTTCCTTTGAGATGCATTGAGTGATAATCAGACTGCAGCTCCTGAGCAATTCACACACAAGCTGATGTCAAAATTATATCATTTGGCCAGCAGGCACAGAAACTGCAGGGGAATTCAAACTCTGGACAGCAGAAAGAATGCTGCCAAGAAGAGGCTGCTGAAGCAGACTCAAATCTCGTCAGGCAAGGTTAGCCCAGGTCAGGATCTATTCCAGAAAGGATCTACGAGAGGAAGCTCTCTGGCGAGCTGCACAAACTCCCAACTTAAAACCATCTAAGACACATCAGCACCAAGGGGAGAAGTGGAGACAAAGTTACATCCCCCAACCTTTAGCATCTTATCCACCTGCATTTTTGACAGCTGTTCCAGCACTGCTGCTGGTCACACTGGTTAGAGGCTTTAGGACTTTTAGACCAAGCCTAACCAGAGCTCTGACCTCAAACACACCTGTGCACCTTTGTGGATGTGCACACACATAGGAGAAAGAGGAGGAGAGATGGGTACAAGTCATTCAGCTTTAGGTCTGATGATTTCCCACCAGACATTTGATCCCAAAATCTGCAGGAAGCTTAATGCTAATAGCATGACAAGATTAAGTTCCACTTTCCTAGGCACTTCTCTGTTCAGAGATTCATGTTTGTCTGTTCCTAAGCAAGCTCATACAGACAAGAAAGACACTCAGACTCGTGCTGCCCTCTAAAGCTTACCAATATGCATGTGATAAATAAGGACAATTAAGTGTTTGAGGCAAGAGTTAAAAAGAGTGCAAACTGTACCAACAGCAAATCTTGCTACCCTATGGTCACTTGGAAAAGGTTGCGAAAAATTAAGAGAAGGGTTAGTGTTTGCCACAACTTCCTTTTATAAGCAAACACTGGGTTTTTTGACTCCTATAGTATTTACCAAAGTGGGTGTTGGCATTTCCACAAAAGCATGGTCTCATCCTTTGTAAACAGGGCTACATATTTATAGGTATTTTTGACCGTACTGTTAACTGAATGATTTCATAGCTGCTTTCCACAACCGTAGGATACTACACAGTAGATGAGCTTACCTCCATCATGAGCAATGGGAGCAGAAGCTTCAGACAAGATTGCTGGATTAGCTGGATTTGAAGAAAAGGCAGTCTGAGCCTGAAAGCAAAGAAACTCACGTAAGTCATCTTGCACAAGAAAAGAAACACACCTGTGAAATCTTTATTGTTCAGAGGGGAGACTAAGTATTTCCCTTTTTCTTGTACATGCTGGTTCTGAAGTCAGTCTTTTTCTTTAAAATAGATAACTTCAATATAATATGTCATACTAGTATCAAACTATTTTGGCAGATTAACTTGTATCTTCCTAAGAGACCAGTCTACAGTAATAATGCAGAAAGGCTTTACTGTCAACCTGTTCTGTTTTTGTCATCAAGCAAGATGAAGAGCCCTAAAAGACATATTAAACTTGGCTGACAGAGCTTTATAACTTTAAGTTTTAAGGTATGACCTTCGGCAGAGTGTTTTGTAATGACTTTTTTCAGCTCAATAGCAGTCATTTTTATCTCTTCACCATTTACAGATGTTATTCATGAGTTCTACCACAGTCCTCTATAGGTTGCAAGTTCCACACAATCCAATGCTACTTGTTTAACACCTTCTGAAAGAAATGGACCTTCTAAGATGATTTTCTACAGGAGCTGCCACTATAGTGAACACACTAAGCTGAATTTCTATATTGCTTAATGACTCACAAATAGAAGGAAACTGGCTTGCTTTAATTGGGCTTCTTTCTCAATACCTCAGCTACTCCTTCTTTGGCCTTGGTCACTAATCATGACCAGTGAAAAACACTGCCTTACAGAGGCCTGTTGAGTGTGATGGAAATAGCTATCCCAACAGCTTTCCTGAGGTTGAACGTCAGAAGTGGAGGGAGGAAAGGAAATTACTAAATGCATAGTGAAACATTAAACTGAACAGGACACATAAATCATCTAACACAACGTGATGGTCAAATTACTTAATGTTTTTAAGGAAATCATGCTTAAAAATAGAAGACTTCGTAGTCCTGTACTCTCCAGGAAGTTGTTTTCAGAAAAAAAAAGTTTCAGAGCAAGAATGACTCATTTTTTCAGTATCAGTTGTATTTAGAATAATAGACTCCAACTCAGATGCTGGACAACAAACCAGGTTAGAGTATTTAATGTAACAAGTCCATTTCTTTCAACCACCAGTCATTTTAATCTCACTTTACTCGCTTCTGGGAAAGACTTTGTTTTTCAGTACTTTCCCTTTTTCTCCTAAGAGTGCTCTCAGCTGTATTGAAGAAGACAGCATTTTTATAATGCAGTTTTTGGAAGAGGCAAATATTTTAACCTTTGCTACCAAAAAATATCAGTGAAAATGGAATTGCTTACTCTTCAAATAATGGTATTTGGCAACAAGAGTGTTTACTTCCCCTCACACATCTATACTCAGTAGACAGCCCATTAGCCCCCTCTAGTTCCTACTACAGTTGGTGAGAGTGAGATGCTGTCACGTCACTGCTGAAGGGCCACCTTCCCCATTGACGATGGCAACAAGAACACCCAAGCCTCTCCACTGGGGGTTTGTAAGCGAATGCTCCTAACTCTACCTCCCTTCTCTCCCACCCCCATGTGAATTTCCTCATAGAGCTGTCTTGCTTGACAACCCATTCATCAAGCGGTAGAACTCTGTGAAAACCTAATTTGAACTTTGAGTGGATGCTCCTCTTTAAGTGCAACAGCAAGCATCTGTCCTGCATGAACCGATTTCCGGAAAACTGACCTTTGAGATTACAACATCACCAAGGATTAAACAAATTCATCAGAACAATTTGTTATGCTCCCTACAGAAACCTCTATAGGGTTTACTCTCATTAACACAACAGACTACAGGCGTAGTCACATGAACAAGGTACTTCTGCCCAAGTCCATAAGCCCTGCTGAGCGTATAGGCAGGACAACGCACAAGAAGAGTCCCTGTTCCATAAAGTGACAGAACTTATATCTATGGTTCAAGGTCTAAAGGACTCAGCATAGAGATACCCTACTTTTCTTTACTGCTTCAGTCAGTAGTCACAAAAACTAAGTAGTAGAAAGACCAAGTTTAATATTTTTTAATTGCAATATATAAACACTAGCAGTTGGTCACTAAAAGGCTGAGGGAACACATTCTTAGCTCCAGGCTAGGTTGTTGGGAGTTTTTTTCAGCATTACCTGACTATAGATAAAGGACTTTGGTAAGATAAGAAGAATGAGGTGGAGTGGGGTGTGCAGGCACAAAGAGAAATCTCAACACAGCACCCACAGCTTCAAGATCTTCAGCCCACACAAACACAGCTGAGGCTTAGACACTCCACTGCGGGACAGCACAGGAGAATTAATGAGTTCTTCTGTGCTCTTTGCTTGATTGCTTCCCAGTGAGGACAAGACAGAAGCAGCAGTATAACTCACTGCCGTCTAAACTGGGAGGAAATACAGATTAAGTTTAGGAAAGCAAAATGGAAGCTAGGTAAAATGCTGAAGAAAGCAAGGAAACTCCTCATAAAATACATTTTGTGTCCAATTTCTCATTGAAGTGTTTTTCATTATTTAATTTCACAGACTATTTTTTTTTTCATCCTCATCCTACCTAATAATAAAGATAGGAATATTCTTACACACAAAGGATTTCACACAAATGTGATAACCTTGGAAGCATCGAGAGAACTGGTCACCACCACAAAAAAGCAGAAGGACAGGTCTGAGATTCTAGACGATGTTAAGAGAGTCACTGCTCTTTTCTGTGCCCAACTGACCATGAAAACTTTCTGCCACAGGTCTGGACACCAGGAATGAGACACAGCAGGTTTATCAGTTCAGTCAATACCTCTTGACCACGTCAGAACTGAAGTAAGAGAAGAGACTGACTATGTTTGTCTACGTAAGACCCAGTACCTCTACTTAAAAAGACCAAACATATCAACACATTAAAGACAAATGTCTACAAATGAATACGTAAAACAAAATAAATATACCCAACAGTGATAAAATAAACATTAATCATATTATATCAAGCTATAAAGTAAACAGTTTGTCTTTCCCCTTTTAGAATATGGTGATAAAACACAGACTCACACCTGTAATAAAAGTATCCCCTCCCCTAGATTAAAAATAATTGCATCTATTTTGTCATCAAAACTCATCTTATTAAAAAGCCCCTCATACCTGAATAACTTTGTCCACCTTCAGATCTTCCAGGGAAGGATAGAGAGACATTTTGATGCAATCTCTCTGGGTAGAAGAAAGACCAAAAAGGGGGGTGGGGGAGAGGGGAAGGAAAGTAAACAACAGGGTTAGCCATCACAGGTATTTATTGAGCTTTACAACTTTAAAAAAGCAAAAAAGAAAAAGAAAGCAGACAAAGAGTTAAATAAGTGATCTGTGACCTGCAAGTCTTAGTACTGCAGATAAATTCCATTAAGACTACCCATTTAATCTACTATCAAGCCTTTGTGTAATAGGCTTTATTTAATACACTTAGCATTATCAAAGTGTAGGTCTCAATGATGAGAAAGCCTATATAGAGAAAACTGTTTCACATGAAATATTCCAAAGACAGACTTTAGGAGGCCAGGATGCAATGATGATGGGGTTAAGATGACAGTGGGTTAAGAGGAAAAAACTAATCACCCTCCTCCTACTCCTCCTCCTCCCAACTGGGACAGTATTTTATATACAACTGTAGAAGGTTTCACTCTGTTAACCAAAGTATCTAAACATTTCCATCAGTTCTGGTGTTCCAGAAGGAACACACTAAAGAGAGCTGGCTTCCTGTGTCCACTTGCAACACATTAATTGCAGCAAGAGACCATAAAGCAGCCAGATTCAGTCAGCTGTGAGTTTCAAAACATACCAAGGCTTCAGGCTGGCTCTCATGTGATGTTGGGAAAGCCCTGTGACAACTTATCAGGAAATAATGAAAAAAAAAACCAAGGAAAAGAAAACAAGCCAAAACAAAACCCCCTATTTCACATGATCATCCAAGGCACCACGCTGACACTCAGCTCTGGTAAAGCCAGCTACCTGAACCTTCAGGATTCAGGTATTTCAGGAAATCCCATTTTTGGGGAGCTTCTTTGCTCACATTCACACTGAGGTGAGCTGAACTTTCCCAAACCGTAATGAAACATTTCACACTAGCACAGAGGAATGTTTTAATGAGGGGGGAGAGGGACAAACGGAAGACAACCAAACGTGACACAGTTTTGCAAGTTAACAAGGCACAGCTAATGAGGCAGCTCTATTAAAAGCTTGTGGTTTCAGGATTCATTTTCTCATCCAAAGAGCAGAGGTCCTTATTTGTGTAGCAACCCAGCAAAAATTCCAGATTAAAAGTGACCACTGCATAAACCCTGGAGCTATCCCTTCTCTAAGTGCAGGTATTAAGCTGATTTTTTAAAAAAATGCACATGCTGATGCCTAACGTGATACTGCAGTAACACAATAGACATCTCTTCATATTACACTAAGCTCATCGACAGCTTTTGTACTTGTTTAGCAGAGTGCCCAGCAGCTCCAGTATCATGTCAAACTACAATTAAAACTTCAAAAAAAGCATGCTGTAAATGCGACGGAGATCTAACTGCGAACACGTGGCCAGTTATGTTGTAATAACTAATTGCCACTAACATTTTTGACTAATTGCTGCAACAAAACCAAACACAGTTGAAGCCTGGAAGCTTTATAAATTGAGCATACACACTTGAAATCAGTTTAAAGTTTTGTTTTAACCCAGCATTGCCCTGAAAAAGCCAAGTGCTTTTGCTCACCCAAAAAAAAAAAAAAATAATAAAAAAATGGGCAATAGCAAATGCAAGCCCCATCCTGGCAAACCCCTGGCTCAGGTAAGCAGTGTCTGGATGCTGCATCCTGCTGCCAACAGCAGTCCAGTCACACAGAGCATCAGAGTCACCGTGTACCTCACCGCTACAGCTGCCCGAGCACACCAAGGTGCCTCCGCTCCCAGCGCTGGCACGCGTTCAAAGCCAGCACACAGGCAGGACAAAAACCAAAAAAAAAAAAAAAAAATGAGGGCAAGCCAAGGACGGTGCGTTCCCAGAGGAATCACCCCGTTGCAGGGGTAGGAGGAGCACAGGAGCGGCGTTTTGAAGAGGGTGATCTGACATCTGCACAGCACAGGGTCTGCCAGGTCCCTCGTCCCAGTGACCGACTTCCAAGCCACAAACCCCAGCGTCTTTATGCCTTGGCCAGCTTTAGTTCTCCTCCACAGACCAGTCTCACTCCACAGGCGATTACTGGTGATGTTTGTCAAACCAGCAGCCTCAACCTTCCTCTGGTTTACAAAGAGGAGCACAGCGCTTTTTGTAGGAAAGTATTAGTAAAGCTAGAAATAGCACAGGAAGGGCATGGATCTGTTGGAATGAGTCCCAGGGAGGGCCACAAAAATGGTCAGAGGGATGGAGCACCTCCCCTATGAAGACAGGCTGAGAGAGCTGGGGTTGTTCAGCCTGGAGAAGAGAAGGCTCTGGGGAGACTTTATAGCGGCCTTCCAGTACCTCAAGGGAGCTACAGGAGATGGGGAGGGACTCTTGTCAGGAAGTGTAGTGACAGGACAAGGGGTAATGATTTTAAACTGAAAGAGGGGAGATTTAGATGAGATACCAGGAAGAAATTCTTTCCTGTGAGGGTGGTGAGGCACTGGAACAGGTTCCCCAGAGAAGCTGTGGATGCCCCATTCCTGGAGGGGTTCAAGGCCAGGCTGGATGGGGCTTTGAGCAACCTGGTCTGGTGGGAGGGGTCCCTGCCCATGGCAGGGGGGTTGGAACTCGATGATCTTTAAGGTCCCTTCCAACCTGAACTATTCTATGATTCTATATTAGTTCTCGGATCACATAAGATGACACTCCAGTAGATTATCCTGCCTCTTTGCAACCCGCCTGGCCACTTCCCCTCCCCAGCCAAGGGCTCACAGACCCAAGCATTTGTCACCACTACCAAGGAGCTGCTGGGCTGGCTCCCTCACCGTGATCTCACCAGTTACTATTTTAGTTTTCCAACTAAATAGCCAAAATAACTGTCACCACTGTAACTGCATTCAATGAGCTTCTAACTTCGCATATGGTATTTTCCATTTCTGCATAGGCAATTGTAACACAAATACCCCTCATTAGGTAATGCGAGATCTAAAAAATACTGTATTTAGTTTAAAATACAATTTTTTAATAACAATTGCCACTATCAGGGAGCACTAATAATTGCAGGAAGAACTTGTCCACGACTTCTGTATAAACAAGAGTTTCAGCAGGCACCGTAACGGCTTTAGGAGCTGGGGAGTGGCTACCGTGAAGCATGAGTCATTATAACCTCCTTTTCTCTCTTAAAACTCTACACCAACACCAGAGGAACTTTCCTGACCATTTTCATATCCCTGCGTCTTGAGAAGGAACACAAGTGCTTAGGAAAGCAAAAGTGAAAACCAAAGGGAAGAGCAGAGGGCAGGAGGGACAGCTGTAACTCGGCTAGTGGCCCACAAAACCTGGTGGTGAAGACCTCTCCCCATTTCTCAGTACCCTTGGCCAGGAAGTCAGACCACCGGTGCCCCAATGCCCGTCAGCAAAGCCTGTCTGCCAGAGGGAAGTGCCAGGCCAGTGGCCACAGACCCGTGGGAAGGTGGCACTCGTGACACCCCGTGGCTGCCAGCAGGAAGTCTTGCTGGTGGGAGTGATCCCGGACTGCCCTGGGTGGCACAGCTGGGAGGAGACGGGCGCTGAAGGCAGCGTGGGATCCAGGTGAACCCCAGCTCTGGGCAGGCTGCAGTGACTGGTGAAAGCACCAGCAGATACTGGGGGAGAGGGTGGGGGGTTGGAAAAAATCCCAAAACAAAAGGCACAGCCCACAAGCGTCTTCTGGCTGTGAGTCATGGAGAGACCTCAGCAGGGCACAAAGCCGGTACCTATAGTGAAATACTGGGTTCCCCTTCCAGAAGACAGAAGCTCATGAACCCAAAATTTCCATCTTTAAAGCAGATCCAGGCCAAAACGTCCCGGACGTCAGGCCGAGGCACCGGGAACCAAGCGACTGTTTTGCAAGACGCGTTCCCCACTAATAACTCAAGCGTTTCCCGTCCGATACCGACCTAATTAACCTCTGAGCAACCCCTCTTGCCAGGCATTTCGCTTCGGGAACCTGCCGCCTCCATGTCAGACCCGAAGCAGGGCTCGCTGGCCCGACCGGGCACGTCGCACCCCCTTTCACCCCTGAGCACCCGCCTTTGGTCGGTCTAAAAACAAATTATAACCAATATCCGAGCCCCCTCACAGGGACCGGCCCAGGAACCAAGGAGGACCCCCCCCCCGCCCCAAGGAGCCGTCAGAAGACACCCCCAAACCCACGACGGCGGGAGGATGCGGACACACAGGCCTTCATTTACTCGCTGCCTTCACCAGCCCAGGACGGAGGGGCCCCTCATGGCGCACCCCCGCCCTCCCCGGCTCCAGAGAAGCCGTCGCCCCCTCAACGCACCGCCCGCGGCAGGACATGGCTCCCCGGCGGCAGACGGGGACAAACACCGCCCTCGCCAGCGACACAACGAAGCCGCCGCTTCCTCCAGGCTCTCCCCGCCGCCTCGCCACCGGCCTCCCCCTCGGCTCCGCCATGCTCGTAGCCCACCCCCCTCCTTCCCTCCCTCC
>QJSC01026092.1:845892-1033172 GCA_003697955.1 Calidris pygmaea
AAAAAAAAAAAAAAAAAAGCATCATTTTCTATCACTTTTCCAACTTTTTTTTTTTTTTTTTTCCCTCCCTGTAGTAAAAATCCTGCCAGGTGCCTTGTCTCGGCTTTGGTTTGCCGTTTCCCGGGTGGGCTGTGCCACCTCAGAGCCAAGGTGACCACCTCACCTGGCCTGTGGCCCAGCGCCGGCGTGGGCCTCCTGCCACCCATACATCTCTGAAGGCCAGCACATCTCCTGGAGAAGCTCCCCTGGTGAAAGCGTCGTGCAAAGCACAGCAGCGGCAGGAAAATCCCCAGAACCAGCTCGGAAAGAGGCTTTCGTACCATAATTACTCCACAGTCGTGGCAGGTGATTCTGCCCCTCTACTCTACCCTCGTGAGACCCCACCTGGAGCACTGTGTCGAGCTCTGGAGTCCTCAGCACAGGAAGGACATGGATCTGTTGGAATGGGTCCTGGGGAGGGCCATAAAGATGATCAGAGGGATGGAGCACCTCCCCTATGAAGACAGGCTGAGAGAGCTGGGGTTGTTCAGCCTGGAGAAGAGAAGGCTCCAGGGAGACCTTATAGCAGCCTTTAATATCTAAAGGGAGCCTACAGGAGAGATGGGGAGGGACTCTTTGTCAGGAAGTGTAGTGACAGGACAAGGAGTAACAATTTTAAATTGGAAGAGGGGAGATTTAGATGAGATCTCAAGAAGAAATTCTTTCCTGTGAGGGTGGTGAGGCACTGCAACAGGTTGCCCAGAGAAGCTGTGGATGCCCCATCCCTGGAGGTGTTCAAGACCAGGTTGGATGGGGCTTTGAGCAACCTGCTCTAGTGGGAGGTGTCCCTGCCCATGGCAGGGGAGTTGGAACTGGATGGTCTTCAAGGTCCCTTCCAACCTGAACTATTCTATGATTCTATGGACTTCTCTGGCATAAATTTTCAGTCCCTAAAGTCCTTCTTTGCTAGGATTCCTTGCCACCGCCTTTCCCTGTTGTCAAACCCTGTTCGTCATCTAGATAATTAAACGTACTGGGCGCCCCAAAGCCTCCCTTCAGCTAAGAAACCAGAGCGTTCAGTGGAGGAGTTTGTCAGTTCGCCAGCACCGAGGAAGGAGGTCTGCTCCCACCTCTAGCCTTTCTCCTGCCCTGAGCCTGTCCCAGAGCTTGTCCGGCTCTTCCATGGAACAACTTAACTCACTGCACCGGCAGAAATCAAATCCACCAAAAAACATGAGTGCTTTTTCTGTTGGGTTAGTGAGCCAAACCAGCAACGAAAGCACCAGCTCCAACCAGAGCAGGGGAAGGGAGGGTGTGACTGGAAACAGGAGAAAGGAGGAGGAGGAAGGAGAAACAGGAATGAGGGAAGGGTGATTCCCTTCCGTCTGGCACTAACAGGTTGTTTCATCATTCGAGCTGCCTCTGCAATTATAACCCTAGCTAAGCTGAACAGAGATTTGTGTTGCAATGTGTATTTTCCGGTCCTCATAAGTTTCTTGATCCTCTCCAGCGTCTTTGGTGAGGACCACAGGGGTGCGTAGCATTGGGGTAGCTGCCACCACAGCACTGAATACAGAGGTACAGCCGCTCTCCAGCTGCTCAGAAGCTCCTGTTTCCATATCCAACCATCAGCCAGGCTGGCAGCTTCCCACCTGCCAGCACCTGAACAATCAGCTACTGAGTCACACGGCTACAGATCATTACATGTGTATGAAGTGCAATTTTGGGTTCAGGGTACGAGTTCACCAAATCCTGTGTTAGGTGCCTTCTGGGCCAGGAGGGAAGGAAGGAATCCAGCTCTGGCGTAATAGCAGCAGGTGATTACTGCTTTTGTAGTGTTAAATTTTCCGCATAGCCAAAAGTGATTCTTGACAGTGAGAAGTTGAGAACTCTGCATGCTCAGAATGAGGGTGTAACTCCTCATCCTGCAACAAGCTCAGTGTGGTGAAGCCCC
This sequence comes from Calidris pygmaea, assembly GCA_003697955.1. NCBI lineage: Eukaryota > Metazoa > Chordata > Aves > Charadriiformes > Scolopacidae > Calidris > Calidris pygmaea. Next base: position 847,826 of record QJSC01026092.1, read on the forward strand.
GTACCCACCCTGGAGAATCAAGACCACTGTAGTGTCCATATAGCGTGGAAATTGCCGGAGTGTGATTGACTGTTGTCCAGGTGGTCCAGTTCTGCTGGGCGCCGGTGCTGACACATGAAGAGCAATGTCTTCCTTCAGTTTGGCGTTGAATGCCCTTCTCATTGCGAAGACACTGCTATTTTCTCGAGAAAACCAGGTTGTTATTTGCTGTTTTCTGCATTACTTTATCTCTTGTCGTGGTCTTTCATGCCAGCCTGTTATCAAGGCGGCAGCCTTTGTCGGTGGATGTCAGACCTGCGCTGTCAATGCACGCTTCCCGATTTTCCTCAAGGGACTGCAATGGGCTTTCATTTTTCTTTATGATGATATCCTAGCCCAAACATTTGGCTCCATATGGTCTATTGCTTGTTGGGCATACTCTGTGTGCACTATTACCAATCTAAGAACAAGGAAAGTCTGGGTTACAGCCAGTAGCTCTGGCACCACGTCCACCTGGGGGACATCCACCCTGGTGACAAAAATGAATCCCATCGTCTTCATCCCAAACATATCATGAAACACATTTTGAAGAAAGATTTTGAAGAACCATGTGAGGCTGCTGCTTCTTGCTTAAAAACAGTTTTTGGACAGAGAAAGATTAACTTTGTTGTACTGAAAAGTTTTCTCAAAGTTATTGTTCATTTAAATATAGGAACAAAACATAGTAAAGCAGAAAGGTAATTGCGGGAAAATGGCTATGTCTAATCTGTGCACCCAGGGCAGTTTGGCATGTCTCAGGGTCCTCATCCTTCAAACACACAGACCAAAGGCAATTCCAGCTACTGTTCTGGTCTTGTTTCCTTCCTGGGGAAACATCAGAGCTTGGAAGGGGATGGCAGATGCCTCAGTCACTCTGTGACATGAACTGAGGACCTGGGACAAAGAAGATACTTCCATGCCCCAGAGTTTGGAGGGGGGCAGCAGAAGAGCCTGTTTCTTTCTAAGAACTCCACTGAGACTGGGGAGCTCTAAAGAATCAGAGGAGAATAGCCCAAATGGCTCTTCATTAGTTCCTGAGGTATTTGCAAAGAGATTATCTATTGTCTGAGCGAGGTGGAATGAATGGCCGAGTTATCAGTTTTTGCCTGTTGAAATTAGAACACCCATGGGCAATAGTGTGGTAATTTTCCATTGTCAATTTACTGTTTGTGTGGTTTTTTTTTACTAGTCTCGTGCCAACTTTTGAAGAATAATAGAAGCCGCCTACTGATCTGTATCAGTCTCAGCTGTTGCAAAAATCATAATAAAGTAATACATGGTTCTTACCCAAAAAATTCACATTTCTCCTTTGAAGCTGGAAAGAAGTTGTGCTTTTGTTCGTTAGGAAACTCTCCACCCATTCAACAATGAGACATTATGAACGGTCGCTCAAAACACGTACCAACTATGGAAGATAGCACCCTATCAGGACTGGAAGTAGGATAAATGCATTAAAGCGGTTCTGTGCCTGGGGTAGTTGAGAGGGAGTTAACGGGTCCTGCTCTAAGCCAGGTGCAAGGAGAGCCCTGACGTGTTGTTTGCATTTCTAGAACAAACCCGCCCCAAACCAGCTTAAATAACTGTGTGCGTTGCGCTGACCTCTGCCCGTACGCCTCAAGACTTTGTAAACAATTTTTGGAGTTTGCATATAGAAACAAGAATTTCAGCGTCAAGCCCTGCCGTGCAGAAGAAATTACATTACAGGAGCTGCGCTCCAGGAAGGTACTTAACATTAGAAACTGCTGGAATTAGAATTGCCTGGGTCACTCTGCTCTGATTCCCTGTTCGTATACGTTTGATCCTGTCCCTTAAGGGCAATATACCATATTACTCTCGTTGTCCCCTCCCCAGCCCACGGGGTGGATGGTGCTCAGTGTGTGTATAATTTCCCCCCGTTCGCTTGGCAGTTTCATGCCTGATTTCCTGTCTGCTATTCAAACTCCGCTCTAAAGATGGAAATGCTCATGTTGTCACCGTCTTTTCTAAGGAACACCCTGGTGTCTGAGTGCTGTGCAAACAATTACTAGTTTTCTATCATTATTCCCAGGATACAGACAGGGAATTCAGGCACTGAAGCTGGATATGCTCCTAATGCATTATTTTGAGCTCTCGGTTCTACAAGCCTGTTTCTCATGTTTGTGAGAACACAGAAGATTTTTTGTTAAATCACCACCTTCCCGACTTCACTCACGGCTGCGTGCGCCCAACACTTCTGCAAATTAGACTCTAGGGCCCCTGTGGGGCAACTGGAAAATGAGGAAAACACAGGAACCGCTTTGTGGAGAGCCTGGCGAGAAGACTTGTTTGTCACCGCAGGAGAGCGCCGCGGCGGAGGTGGGGACAGCATCCAACTCGGCAGCCTCGTCCAACTCAGCCCCTCCAGGGCCTGAGCAGCAAGATGTTCCTCTCCCCTCCTCATTCATTAGACACCTTCCAGCCTTCAGAAAGCGGAGGTCCCACAGACAACAGGCTCCTTCATACACGACCCTGAGTCAGTCCTAGGAGAGAGGCGGCAGGAAAGAGAGCCGAGGGAGGGGTGGATTTGGGCTCTACGTGGGCAGGCGGGAGGGGTGGCTGTGCTCTTCCTGCGCCTAATTCCACAAGCGGGACTTTGCTGGAGAGGACTTAAATAGCCTGAACAACCCTTTCCTATCTCTGACATACACGTTTCAATGTTTAAAAATCTGTATTCTTGGTTTTCGTGTTGTAAAGACTGGAAACAGAAGGTAGGCATGGTAGAAATAAGGCGTATATTTCACAGTAGCGGTAATTTTTACTGTTTAACTGCTTCCCCAGGGAATCAGTGTTTTTTCCTTTCTTGCAGTGTCTTTAAATCAACACTTTATACATTCACATTAGATACTGCCTGGTTCAGGCCGAAGTTATGGTCTCTGATTTAGGTGACATTCTGTGGTCTAGATGAAGCATGAAGCCAGACTAGAGGATTATAGACAGATCTCTCTGCCCTCAAAATATGTAAATAAAACAGCCTGGCAGATCATACCTCTGTGTTCTGCCTTTACTGGGTCGCAGTGGTACACTGCAGTCAGCTGAAACTGAAAATGCAGCAGGAGTTTAGATGGGCTTGAGTGCCCGAGAAGCTCCACTGAGATCATTAGGGAAACAGCACACTCGAGGAGGACACCACGGCCACCTCTCCTTCGCACTTCATGAACAGAGGGCACAAGTGAGGATGAGGAAACGTGAGCTCTGATGCCTCGATGGGAGCCTGGCACTTTGTCTTAAAATGCCACTGAGGATAAATTTGAGCAGACACCGGCCTGTGGGCTGGGGTGGTGGGATGGAGGTGGGTGCCTCTCTTGCACTGCTCTGGCTTCTGGGGCTGTAACCTCTGGCAGAAGAGGCAAAGGAGAGCTGGGGCCTGTCTCCCTGGTCCACAGTGACGTCAGCCACTTCAGTGAGGTTCACTGGTGGCATCTGTTGGAGAATTTTTATGGTACCCCTTGCAGTGAATTAAACACACCTTTGTGCTTGAATATAAAAGCTTAAGACCTTATTTATGTTTATAAGTATCTAAAGGGTGAGTTGAAGGATGCTGGAGCCGGACTCTTTTCAGTGGTTTCCAGCGATAGGACAAGGGGCAATGGGCTCAAGCTGGAACATGGGAAGTTCCACTCAAATATGAGAAAAAACTTCTTTGCGGTGAGGGTGATGGAACACTGGAACAGGCTGCCCAGGGAGGTCGTGGAGTCCCCTTCTCTGGAGATCTTCAAGACCCGCCTGGATGCCGTCCTGAGTGATGTGCTCTAGGTGTTCCTGCTTTAGCAGGGGAGTTGGACCAGATGATCTCTAGAGGTCCCTTCCAACTCTGACAACTCCGTGATTCCGTGAAAAGAAAAGTTTAATGAGCTATGCATTGGGCAGAGTCCCACCACAGTAGGCGGTTATACATGGAGTCTGCAAAGATGTGTCACAAGCAGATTCCTTGTATTCACTTGCACCAGCGTCAATCCCGAGGAGAGCCGTTGCATGGGGCACCTCAGCCCAGCACCGGCTCCATCCCCCAGCCCAGCTCTGCTGCCCAAAGTTGTCCCCTGAGCACTCCCGTCCCAGGATGGCTACAAGACAATGCTGAGGCTGTTCCTTATCTCATCACCAAGGGAAACTTCACTCCCTTGCAAGGACTCTGTTCCGTCTCTGGCATTCCTGCTTCCAGCCAGTTTAACCCCTTCTGGCAGCTGAGTCTCCGTGCCCTCCGTGCCAGATCATTCCTCGGTCACAAATTACCACGGCTGAGCAGTTAGAATTAGAATTTCCCTTTCACATCTGTCCCCTCTGCAAGTTTTTTAGACCAACCTGAACATTTTTGGGGGGGGACCGTCGTGGGAACTTGAATTCCCGTGAGCGATCAGAAGGTGGCTCATCCGAAGGCACGTGTTGGCGTTGGCACGAAGCCCTCGCTTTTCTGGGGAGCTGCCTCTGCATTGACTCAGCAAGTCAGATGCTTTCTCTACCTCAGGAGTGGGGGTTTTTTTGGAAGTCTGCCACCGCTTTTCTGACTCCACCAAACCTGTTTAAATTCTGAGATCAGAGGCTTGAGTCACATGGCTACAGGAGCACTGATACTTGTCGATTTGTTAAGAAAAGCAATCATTTGTTCCCGTTTGTAAACTGTCCGGCTTGTCTTTTACCTTGTGTTTTGTCTTATCTTCTTCAGCTCCCGTTCTCTGCAACACCGACCTGTCATCCCTCATCCATCAGTTTTTATTTCCTACGTTACCATGTTCTTCTTCTGCATTTCTTTTTTTCATTTTTGTCTTTCTACCTGTGGTTTAACTCTTTTCATCTGCAAAGCAAAGCTGTAAGAGGTAGATGTTTGGTCTTCGCCTATTTAAGTTAAAAAATAATGTAAACACATATAAGAAGAAATGAGTAAAATGCAATATTACAGAATTCTGATAGTGGAAAATCAGAATTACTTGTTAAACATCATCACAGATAGATATTTTTTCAAATTAGCCATCTGCATTCAGTTGCAATCCGATTTTCTCAGGCCAGAAGGCTGATTCACATGTAAAGCTGGTGGGCTATGCTTTGGACAGCTTGTTTATGTAGTCCCGTATTCATCTCTTTTTAATCTAATCTGGACAGTTGAGCAGCCTCACACTTTGAAGTTGCTTTCATATTATGCCTGTTACAACACCATGCCCCGTTTTGCCTCTCTTCTGCACAATGCAGACATTGTTCGCTGCCACAGTACGCTTTAGCCAAAAAAAAAAAAAAAAAAAAAAAGAAAGGAAAAAAGCTCTGGCTGCATGGAACTATGATCATGAAGAGGAATATATCACAGAAAAGGGTTGAAGCCATGACTGGCAGATTTCTATTGTAATATAGAAAGGCACTCACTCTTCAATTCTTCATTTGTATCCTCCAATAAATACTCCAATATAAAAAGTAGCACATAGAGATGGGGGAAATATAATATTCAAGTAATTCTAGCAGTAGAAGGACATGTGTGTTTTCCCTTGGAAGAGTAAAATGTGGCTCAGTGCCATAGCTGTGTGCCCCACACTTCATCTTGTTCTTTGCGTTTTGCACAGTCCAATGAAGCTTGGATCTACATTAAAAGACACATTTGTGTACAACTGTTCTAGGCATAATTTCCCATACCCAGGCAACAGGCAAGCAGCAGTCCACTAACAATGCTCGCAGAGAACAATCCCTGTGCTCATATACAGATCCAAAGGAAAAGTGATAGAAACTGCCTGAGTACAGCTGTGATGATAACTACTCTCTGCCTACAAGGCAGCCCCCAGGGTTTCTAGGCTGAGGATCCTTTCACAGAATCACAGAATGATATGGGGTTGGAAGGGACCTCTGGAAATCATCTAGTCCAACCCCCTGCCAAAGCAGGTCCACCCAGAGCAGGTTGCATAGAAACGTGTCCAGGCATGGTTTGAATGTCTCCAGAGAAGGAGACTCCACCACCTCTCTGGGCAGCCTGTTCCAGGGCTCTGCCACCCTCAAAGTGAAGAAGTTCCTCCCCATGTTGAGATGGAACTTCTTATGTTCAAGTTTGTGCCCATTTCCTCTTGTCCTGTCACTGGTCACCACTGAAAAAAGACCGTCCCCATCCTCTTGACACCCACCCTTTAAGTATTTATAGGCATTGATCAGGTCCCCCCTCAGTCTTCTCCAAACTAAAGACCCAAGTCCCTCAGCTTTTCCACGTAAAAGAGATGTTCTAAGATCCCTGATCATCCTTATAGCCCTTTCCAGCTGGCATTGTTAATCCAGCTTCTCCATTTTCCCCAAACTTCTGGAGACTTCTCCAACCCTAAAGTGGGCACGATAGCCACTGAAATCACCATTAAGGGGAACTCACTGGTTTCCAACTACTGGTTCCCTGCTGACCTCTGTCTCCCCTTAGATCTACAGTGGCCTTATCCTGAAGGAAGAGTCCCCATGGTGACTATAGGTCCCAAGCTGGCTCCCAGCCAAACTGGCGTCCTGCCTGTAAGGTGGTGGACCTTTTGATTTCCTTCCATACTGCAGTGGTGGAGGATGCCTGTGCACAGGGTGATGGCTGCTGGAGCAAACGGAGCATGTAGCCAACACTCAGCAACCTGATGCACGCTTTGCTGAACTGGCACCAACCCAAGCTGCAGGACCAGAAGGGTAGCAACGCCTGCACAGAGAAGATGGAAGAACAACAGAGTGGTTTTGAAGATGCCAACCTTCTCACAGAATAAGTCCTGGTGTCACTGGTTATGTTTTCTCACATGCCCACCCAGTCCTTAAACTGGCCAGCCAGTCTCTACCTTCTCCTTTTATGTCACCACAGCCTTGCAGCTATCTTCCAGTCTGTTAAAGCTAAAACCAGTTTGATTTCACCTAGATGGCTGCCTTGGAAGGCAGAACAGCAAAACAACCCTTCTCTCTTACTGTCCTTTAATCTCCATTTAAGGTGTCTGATACACCAACAGCCAAGGTATCTGGAAAAGGGTTTGGTGCTTTCTTGTTGGTGGCTGAGCCTCTTTGCTGATTTAGAGCTTGACTAAGCTTGACTTGCTCGGACAGCTTTTTATCTTTTTCCTGACAATCATGATATTTAGATGTCCAGCAAGACACATACAATAGTATCTTGCTTGGATATGTAAGTATAAAGAGGAAAGGTCTTATATATGTTTCTAGAAATAAACTTGGGCATACATATTTTAGAGTCTTAGTTTGGATCAGAAGTGCAAAGTAAATCCTCTAAATGTTCTCTCTTCAGTGTGCATTTAGTGAGGCAGGCTTGGACTTCACAAAGTGTGTTTTTTTGATTTAAGATGAATAAAAACATTTGCAAAACAGGAGGACATCTAGTCTGTACTTCTTGTGTCTATTCAGTCTATTGAGCCAGAAAGCTAGTGTGAAAACAGAAGAAGAAAGAAAAAAAAATGTCTAGAGTGGACATCAGGCCTTCAGCACCAGTCTTCAGTCTACATATACACTCCTGTTGTCTCTCCCCACTTGCTACTGCTGACCTAAACTTGGATGTATAGGGACCTTCCGACATCTCAGTCTCCATGGCTTTCAGATGGAGATGTAAAGTGAGTTGTGACTATGATGAAGTAGGGGACATGAATTAAGAGCTACACTTAATGGATGGCTAACTCAGGCAGATGAATCCATGCAACAAGTTGCAAAAGAGCAACTAGTAAGCCCCGATGGTATGTGGGAGACAGGATGGTGCACTTATTTAAAAAAAAAAAAAAAAGGAAAAAAAAAAAAAAAAGGAAAAAGGAAAAAAAAAGGAAAGAAAAAGCAGCAGCATAAGAAAGCAAAGGAAAGCAAATGAGCTAGAAGGTGCTGATACATTCCCTGCTCCACCTGCTGGGGCAGCCCAGAATTGTACTGTAGCAATCTTCTACTGGCTTGTTACCTAACTACCTTTCTCCAAGTAAGTATTTGGTAGAAGTGAGCTGCATCGTTTCTGAAATCACATCTGAGCTGTGATTTCCCCTTCTTCAGTGTTTTGAGTACCCGCAATTGAGCTGTAAGGTGTGAGAGGATAATATCGAAGCTGCTGTTTTGTTATCAAATGATACCATTCAACTCCAGAATTTAAAAAATAATAATATTGCTTTAAGGAGATGCATTTTGCTGCACTACTGAGTAGTAATAACTTCTCATGGTTTATTCTGCGTCTATTTATTTTCCCTGCTTGGGTTTCCATCTCAGTTCTCTCTTGTCTCTGCTTTCCTAATTGCTTTCTTTCTTTCCTAATTCTTTCTTTACAGTTTCTTCTCTGCAATACCTAGAAAATAAGTAACATATTTAAATATTCATATTCTCCATTGTTACCAGCAACTGTAGGTTTAGTAATTCCCATTTCTACAGTTTTAAGGAAACCTGTCATGACAGAATGCAGCATGTTATTAAATACGCTCATTCAAATGGAAGGATGATATTTGTTAATGAGATTTAGTTTATAATGCTTGATATTAAAGGGAAGATAGTGGCACTGTAAGTTCCAGGCTTTGATGGAAAGGTTACTAGATTTTGAATTGACATTCCAAAAGAAGAAAGAAAATCCCAGAGAGAAAATGAACTTCTACGGTGTAAGCAGGCAAAGTTCATTACTTGATATATGAGCACATTCAGAGGACACTCTGAGATAAGTATGTAAATATTAACTTGGTCATTAGAGGAAACATCTGTCCATACTATTATTTAAATGCTCAGGGGCAATTGTCTTGAAACAGGATGCAAATAAATGCAGTTCCCAAGCCTGTCCAACTTTATAACCCACCAATGTTGTTTTTCCTAATGCAAATACAAGGCATTGTATATGCGGAGTGCTTCATAACGAAAAAGAGTGTCAGGGTCAAAGATATCACAGCGATACCAGATTGTAAGAGAGCTGTACCTCTGTGTCCTGGTTTCACTTGGGATGTCCTAGTAGCTGCTGTATTTTGGACTTAGTTGAGTAGTTTGGACTTAGAGAGTAATGTTGATAACATACACTGTTTTAGTTGTCGCTAAGTAATGTTTATATCAAGTCAAGGACTTTTTCAGCTTCCCATAGAAGCTTAGAGGGAACGTAGACAGGACAAGCTGCCAAAGGGATATTCCATACCTTAGACGTCATGTTCAGTATATAAATGGGGATTGCCTGGCAGGCAGGAATCAGCGATCGCTGCTCGGGATGGGCTGGGCAATTGGTCACGGGTTGGTGAGAGCAATTTGTGTTGCATTACTTTATTTTGTATATTCTTTTACCACTATTACTATGATTTTTCTCTTCCGTTACTGTTCTATTAAACAGTCTTTATCTTAACCCACAAGTTTTTTACTCTTTTTTTTCCTTCTCCGTACACTACTGTTGGGGGGGATGTTGGTGTAAGCGAACGGCTGTGTGGTCCTAATTGCCAGCTAGGCTTAAACCACAGCACTCTACCATACTACATTCAAATAACCTACAAAAGAATAAATACTACTAATAAAAAAGAAATCTGAGCACACTGTTTTCCTGCAGCCAGATGAGCCACAAATTTTGGAGAAGGCAGAGAACAATGTAGACAAAGTCTGCCCTTTGAACAACCATGACAGTTGCCAAAAGAGAGCTGTAGAGTGATACTGTAGTAGCATGAAGTTATTATAGATTGTGGAGATCACTAAATAATTAAACTGATTGGCGTTATTCTCTGCAGCATCTTTAATATCGTTTTACTCATATTCTTTTAAAATACTGTATTCTTATTTAGGGATACAAGATTTCCACCTTTTCCGTTGACCTAAGAGAACCAGGGGAAGGGTGAATCCAGCTGGGGATCTCTTGGATTTATTTTTGGGATTACAGTCTCTCTGGGGAAGATACTACATTTCTGGCATGATCACTTGATAATAGCAGCTAGCTTATTCTCTTTCAGCAGAGCTCTAAAATGGTGGAGAAAATAAGATGGGATCAGAAGGGGCAGCAATCAAGAGGTGCCGTAATTCCTTTTCCTAGTACTGATTTTTCCTCGAGGGGAAGCACAGAAAAGCTGGAGTGTGGTGGAGAGGAGGCACAGGACTGAATGGCTTGCCTGCCATCAACTCCCTGCGAGGGCAGGTCTTTGCCAAAGCACAGCTGAGAACCAGTGCTGACCTCCAGAAAACCACAGTGAGGGTGATGGGGTGCTGCGGTGGGAGGTCATGTCCCTTGTTGGTAGTGGACGTGGCAGCCAGCACTCTCTCCTCTGCACCTGGAGCATCACGGATGCTTTCCGGTTTCTAGACATATGATGGTTGGGTCAAGTCAACACTGATGCTGGACAAGGACGTTCAGCTTCTGGACAGTCGCCTGAGGATCCTGGGGGCTGACAGTCGCCATTCCTCTCTAAAAATAGCTGCTTCTCATGGCTGGAGAAGGGTAAAATCCTGATTCTGTTGAAGTCAACAGCAACAGTCAACAGAAGAGAAGACTGAGGGGGAGATCTGATCAATGCTTATAAATACTTTTGGTCCTCAAGAATATGGTTTAGCGATTTTATTTTTATTTATTGCTTATTTCTTATTTATTTTTTTGTCAGAGTTAGGTTGATGGTTGGACTAGATGATCTTTAAGGTTCCTTCCAACCTAGACGATTCTATGATTCTATGATTCTAAACTTAAAGGGTAGGTGTCAAGAGAATGGGACCAGTCTTTTTTCAGTGGTGCCCAGTGACAGGACAAGAGGAAATGGGCACAAACTTGAATGTAAGAAGTTCCACCTAAACATGAGGAGGAACTTCTTTCCTTTGAGGGTGGCAGAGCCCTGGAAGAGGCTGCCCAGGGAGGTGGTGGAGTCTCCTTCTCTGGAGACATTCAAAACCCACCAAAACCACACGTTCCTGTGCAACCTGCTCTGGGTGGACCTGCTCTGGCAGGGGGGTTGGATTAGATGATCTCTGGAGGTCCCTTCCAACCCCATGTGATTCTGTGATTCTGTGAACGTTCTCAGTGACCCCGGGAAAGCCAAATTTTCAGCTTGGCACTCAGGAACCTCAGTGGTCTTACCCAGCACATCAGCACAGACAGCAATCCACAGCCTCCAAACACCCACACTCTGAACAAATCTAAGTCACTTTTCCTCAGAAACTAGCAGCATGATAGCTTTCATAAAATCTATACTTGTATGTAAATACAAAGAAGAAAACATAGGCACATAGAATAAATCCCATTTGTGTTTTAAACAAATACTGAGTAGCCCAGTTCCATGGCTGCTGTAGGACACAACACACAAGTGCTATTCAGAGAGGTTTACCAGTAGGTGGTGACATATAATTATTTATTAGCAGTTTTCTGGCTGCAAAAGGTTCTGAGCTACGAGCAGCTCTGCTGTGTGATTTTTTGTTTAGGCTTCCCTTTCATATCGCTCCACCTTTCTGAGATATTTTCTACATGTTTCACAGCTGCAGAAACGTTTCGTAGCTGCAATTGCATCTCCTGGCCGTGGCCATCGGACCGCTCCTGCTCTGTGAACCACAGGGCTGCCTTTGCACTGCTGGGCTGCTTTTTCTGTGGTTTCAGTGCTTTTCGTCATTCAGTTGAAGAAAGATATTAACCCAGTTCTTACAACACGTGCAAGACAAAAAAAAAGTCAACCGTTTCTTTACAGGTTGTACCTCTTATTCACTTCCAGTCAATAAACAGGTTTTATATTTAGCTGTGTATTTACTGCCAAATGTAACCAGCAGCCTCTCGTAACTCCATCGCATCCTTCTGTGCTGCGGTGGTCCCGAGTTAGGAAGCCATCAGTAACCCTGGAAAAAATTATTCACCTCAGCGTGGCCTATTTACTATTGTCTATTTAAATACCATGTGAGGGTCATGACTAATGGAAGCCATACAGCTGCAACGTATAGGATGAAGCTGGGGTCTGGGTGGCTAGTGAGTTGTTTCCCGAGCAGCTGTAGGAAACAAGCCAGGAGATTTCTCTTAGGCTTCAGGAATCACCGCAGGTCCTCTCCAGAAGTAACCTGAGGCTGTTTGCTTTATGGGAACAGTGTTGGCTCCACAGAGGCCATGGCGAAACCCTCTTCACTGGCTGGAACAGAGGTGATAGATAAGAGTGGTCCTGGCAGGCTCTGCCCCATGGCCAGTGGCCATGTCTAGGTGAAAGATGCCTTGCTGGCCTTCTGGGGAAAGTGGTGCAATGTCATCAGTCTCGACCCAAGTCCTGGCGCTGAAGACACAAGCAGAGCCATATCTCTGCTGACCTTGCAGCCTCTGTGGGCAGCCAGGCTGGGGTGGAAGCGGGTGCTAAACACATCATGCTGGGTACAACATCAGCACGCTGCTCTGTCTGCATCCACGTTCTCTTGAGTTGCTCTTTTTGGGCTGGTTCTACCTTGGTATGCACCAGGGTTTCACCAAAAGGTCGAATGACAGTTGTTAAAAGGTTTTGCATTTTCTAACTGTGCTCCAATGCATTGCTGAGCTTCTCTGCTGTTCTCAAGGGATGAACAGCTGTATTCAAACCTGCAATGAAAACAGCTTACACGTTCAAAGATACGTTGTGCTTTATTCCTGCTGGTGTCATTGGCCTGAGGTGAGTCTTGAGCCCAAGTCATGTCAGTTCTTTGCACTTCTTGCCATTTGTGCCAGGATTCTGCTTCTCAAAGCCAAGGCAAAAGAAGTCAGTATGTTTTTTCTGACTGCATCCGTGACTCCTATGGGTAGCCCTTTTGGGCTGGGGCAAGAGAGCCAGCCTCATACACAACACATAATGTGCTGCGGAAAATGTAATGTCTGTCAGGCAGTGGGACAACACGGTGCCTTCAAGCCCTGTCGTACAGATTAGTGGTCACTGCTGGAGCTTTGACAGTGGGAAATGTGACCCAGCGTCCAGCCAGATGTCATGTCTCTGTCTGTCTGAAACTGAAGAATGATGAAATACCATATCCAGAATGTCAGGGCGCCCAACTGGAAGTATCTCTGGCAGACAGTGCTCCTGCTTACATTTATCACAAGGACATATGTCACAGGCTGCGGTCTGCTATAATGTTAACTGACTTTGGGTCTATAGATTGGCCTGTTAAAGGAACTAGGTGGGGGAGATGATCTAGCACTAGGAAACACGTCAAACTATGTGACACTGACTCTGTTCTCTCATAACAGTTATTCATCAAGGGTGCTGCCACATGAAGGTCTCTTATCTAGAAAAGAAGGGATGCATTTGATTCTGTGATTCCTGACAGAAAGACCAGTTCTTTAAGGTAGGCTGTCAAGCAGCTCCTGTTCTCCTCCATCTGGTTAAACTTTTAGTACTGATGTATCAATATATACAAATCAAAAAGAGAAAGAAGGTGGGCAGCTTCAGAGAAGTTACTCCTGTTGTGGCAGTGGGATGCTGTTGATAAATGATGTTATCATCACACTGCAGCACAACTACCATAGAATCACAGAATCACATGGAGTTGGAAGGGACCTCTGGAGATCATCTAGTCCAACCCCCCTGCCAAAGCAGGTCCACCTAGAGCAGGTTGCACAGGAACTTCTCCAGGCGGGTTTTGAATGTCTCCATAGACGGAGACTCCACCACCTCCCTGGGCAGCCTCTTCCAGGGCTCTGCCACCCTCAAAGGAAAGAAGTTCCTCCTCATGTTTGGGTGGAGGAAGTTCTTTGGAACCCAAACCAAGCCTGTAAGGAAAAGGCAAGATTGGCAGCTCTACCTGGTGCAACACATAACTTGAGGAAGAGCCACAGGTGTCTGTTGGTGGTTAAACTTTGTTCCTGTGGGTTAGATAACAAACTGACAGAAGCTTCCAACTTTCTTATTCAGTGTGGTTTGGACATAAAAAGGCCAAGACCTATACATGCAATAAGAATTAGGCACAAACATAATAAAATGAACCCCTTGTTTAGGATGAAGATAAGGAGGTAGTCAAAGATGACACCCAAAACTGAAATTTCCCGTAACGGAAACAAGCAGGAAATGGGAAAGCATGGATTTTATAAAACAATTCTGTATAACAGGCTAAATTCAGCTGATGAAAAACAGTTCTTCTAGGAAAATATAAGAAACACCTGTGCTTAAATGGATAGGGGGGTGGAGGACTGGATTTTGAGCTGACAGGTAAAAGGAGCCGACTGTTAGATTTCCTGTGCAACCTGCTCTGGGTGGACCTGCTTTGGCAGGGGGGTTGGACTAGATGATCTCCAGAGGTTCTTTCCAACCCCATATCATTCTCTGATATCATTCCTGGTGTGTTGTGTGGGCATATTCCTAGCCCTGAAGAGGTGTTACTTCAAGTAAAAGTGTTGCAGAGTGGCCGGGAGAACAACAGGAGAGACAAATATTGCTAGTTCAAGGGGGAAAATTTTCTATATGGGAGAAGGAAGAAAAGGAGTAAAGACGACTCTGGCAGAGAGGACTGGATTAAGTGGGGGACCAACTGCAAAGGGCCAAATGGAAGGCTCGAACACAAAGTCTACTGGCTGTGGGCTGGAGATAATCCAGGCATAAAGTAACAGCAGGAGATATTGCAGCTGCCCAAAGGTCAGCACTCCTGGACATTCTTCTATTTGGTAGGGAGCACGTCAAGCTTCTCTCTGCTGTTTTCCCTCAAGGCTAAGCTATGTAGGAGAGTAGGAGACCACTTTTGATGCTCAGAAGAGGGAAAAAGGTAATCTGGGATTAATTTAGTGATCATTAAATAGAAACTCCATCTTGTGTTAAAGACTTCAAAAAAAGCTAAGGAAAAAGTCATGAGGGCTGTGCTGCTGCCTGTTTGGAATGAACAAGTACCATGACTAAATTCCATAGTGAGGGCTGTTGGATGGCCACTGAAAAAAGGGAATGGCTATGTTATTTCTCATATGATGCTAGTTTAATTACCTAAGATTAAACCTTTTCCCCTTTAATTAGTGAGAGTTCAAACTTTGGCTTACCCTTAACAGCTGACCATTAAGCCATTGAGAAGGCAGCTCAGGAGGCACATAGTGATGTCTCATTAGCCATTTAAGGTCTCGGATGTTTCCAAGAGAGAAACTGATGGGTTTCAGTCAATTTTTCAGGCTCACTTTTTTACCAATTTTTGTTGGTGTCCCTACAGCTGTATGATAAAACAGTAAAGATTTGGACTTTTCACCAAAGTCTGCCACTTCAAGCACTGCACTGAAGGCATCAAGCTGCAAATCTGGTAGGTGAGAATACAGTCCTGGCTTCAAAGCAGCGAAGACAGTGAGGCATGGGGCAGCTCTGTGCAAATGCCATTACATTTGAGGCAATTTTAAGGTTTCTATACGGAAGAAAAAACTTTTTACAGCATTGAGGTTTGCCCTCACTTAATCACAGAATTAAGGAAGGACTTAGCAATGCATGGACAGGGTATAACAGAACTCATTGTGGATGGTAATAGAAAATGGGCACATAGGGATATATATAAGGAGAAAAGACTGAATTAGAGAAAAAAAGGGGGGGGGGGCGGGGCTTGGTTCCTCTAAGTGCTAAAAATGAAATAAATTTTTTCCTGAAACAGGACCAGAGACCATATTCCAAGGCTGCAACGTTGGCTGAATCGGTGCTGTAGAGCTTGGAGCAAAGGCAGAAAGCAGAAGATTTCAATGGGAAAGTAAAAGGTGACCCAAGGACATCAAATTAAAAAGCAGTATGGTTGTCTAATCCTGCTCTCTTCTTCTCTCACACGCTGCATTAGAGAAAGCCCATTTTTTCCCTTTCTACCAGAGAAACACTGTTGGAAAGAGTAACTCCATCACTGCAGGCACCCCTCTCCCCACAGATGAATCCCCCCCACCATCCCCTCTCGCAGCAGAACCAGGGCACAAGAAGGAGAAGGGAGAGGGTGAGCAGACTGGTCACTGAAGAACACCACGAACTGCAACCACCAGTTACCCCAGTCTGCATCTTCTGGACACCCGTCAGTAGACATTTCATACATTGCTAAAGTTGAACTATAAACCGCAGTTGGTAAATCTGCACGATAGATCAAAACACACCTAACAGACCTTCAAATTATCAGCTATTACAGCTGTTTGATTACTTTGGAACCGCTGCTGGTAGGTGACATCAGCTCAAGGCCACGTCTGCAACTGTCTGCATTAATCCAGCGAAGCTCTCTGCAGCCAGATGTCAGGACAGGGAGAGGACAGGCTCTCTCCAGAAATGGTTAATCAATAGCTTGCTGGGTGGGCTGAAGGCCATTAGATAGAGTGGCGTACCTACTGTATATAAATTGTGACCCGTCTTCTCTATCATTCTCAGTCACCTCTCCCGCCATACTGGTAGTTGCCACTTTCTCCACTTGGAGGTTTTGGGGCATCACCAGAAATGTTGGTAGCACCATGGATCTGGGGCGCGGTGATAATACTCTGTTGTGGGTTTTGGTTTCTTCTAGGGAGGAGGAGGAGGTAAGGAATCTATTTGTAAATGCATCTCAGTGTACTTAGCCTTTATTTCTGTCAAATACACTGTGTACATAACTAAAAGAAGTGTAATCTTAAGACTGTCGGATGGATGGATGCAGGACGGCATGGGCAACATTGTAGTTTGGTCTTTTGAGAGATTTATTTTACAACATAATTTTTGTGTACGGGCTTTTTAATAATAGTGAAGTAATGCCTAGACATAGCTGTAGATACAAATCTATGCATAAATGAGGTAATTAAAATATACATGGCCTGATTTCCTAAAGTACTGGGCTATAGTTTTACTTGCATTGTAATCACAGCTAATACCTACTTATAGCTAATTATAGTTTAATACCTACTTACAAACATTTTCATATTATCAGTCTATCATATCTAGTTACACCATTTCATAAAGATAATATTTATGTATCTTACTATGTCAAATACATATTCCTTAAAAGCATTTATCCTACTGGCACATTTACATAAGCAGCAAGTAATTTGCTAACCTGTTGTAATTTTGTATTTTTCAGCAGTCACTTTCTTGTTTTACTTTAAAAAGTTTAATAAAAAAAGGTGAAAATAGTTAACTTTAGATAATAACCATCAGGAACTTACTAGAAAAGCTAAAGTATTATCTGGAAGTTATTTTAGCAGCTATAGTGTCCTCATGCAGGAAAGTAGTTGTCTGATGAGAATAAAAAAATATCATTTCAGCATATGCTTCAGTTTAAGCATATGCTTAACTTACAATCATGTGCTTAATGACATTTTTCCTGAAAGACTAACTTTTATGCTTACTGAAGATCATGGCAAAATTCCCACTGTTTTCAGCAGGATCTGGTCCAAATGAGATATGCCAAAAATAACAACCTTTCTACACTAAAAGGCTATTCCCCTTGGTATTCAAATTGAATTGTGGATCCCGTTGCCCAAAAACATATCAGATGATATTAATGGGATGGATTATTCATGTGTGGGGCAATTACATAGCGTGCATTTAGGTAGTGGCAACAATTCTGCGTTTAAAGAGGTGAAAAATGTACTCCTGATCTAGGGAAAACAAAGATGACAGAATCAAACTGTGTTTTATGATGTTTCTTATAATACAGGCTGCTAAAGTTATTCTTGCTTGTATATCATAGACTTTACAATAGGCTTACTGCTTAACGGGGATAAAATTGTCACCATACTATTTGTTTGGGGATTTATTACATTTTTTCACCTTAAAAAAGCCTACCATCAGCGTTTCACTTACCTGGTAGTCCTGGAGGAGAGATCCTTATACATATTTCTAAATCCAGCTTTCCTTTGTGTTTCGTAGGCGACAAGGTGAGCCACCACTTGAAAACGGGTTCCTTCCATACCTGGGCTGTGCTCTCCAGTTCGGTGCCAACCCCCTTGAATTCCTCAGAGAGAAGCAGAAGAAGCACGGCCACATTTTCACTTGCCTGGTAGCGGGGAAATACATCCATTTTCTCACTGACCCTTTTTCATACCATGCATTGATACGCCACGGAAAGCACTTGGACTGGAAAAAGTTCCATTTTGCTACTTCTGCCAAGGTAAATCTTTAAAAAAGGTCTTAATATCTAACATGCAAAGTGTCTGCTGGCAGGACAGAGGTACCCTGCTAATCCCTAGAGCACTTGAAATATTATTTGATTCGCATTTCTGCACTTCTATTGATTTAAAACATTGGGGTCTTTTTTTTTTTTCCCCTTTCCTTAATGGAAAGGAAATTTGCAGTGATTTGGATTGTCCAAAATGACATTATTGAGTCATGTAGTATCCCAAATTGCTAAAGTAGAAGTACAATTAGCACCATCTGCAAAGTGATAATATAGCTTGCTGAAGCTCAAACCTTCTTCAGGAGACGCTCACCCATATGGAAGATTTGGTCCTAATGCCTTAAAAAATGATGCAACACAGTAGGATCTCAGCCAAACTCTTACTGAAGCAAACAAAAAGTCTCCCGTTAATTTCAATGGGAGCTGAATGAAGCTCTAGGTAAACACATCCATTTATTTGTAAGCATATATTCAAACTTATTTTCACTTACCTACTTAACTGCTATAGTTCACTGAGAAAGTAGCAGTTCTAGTATTAATAGCCCTTATTATGCTTCTGTCTGGTGAGCTATGAAGTTATACTTTGGCTTTAATTTCTGTTAGACTTTATCGTCGAGGTTATGGCAGCCCTTATTTATCATGCATGCAATTTATTTTGTGACAGGCTTTTGGGCATGGTAGCATTGACCCAGCAGAGGGAAACACCACTGAAAATTTTCATCAGACTTTCATTAGAACCCTTCAAGGTAATGCCCTAGATGCCCTCATTGAAGCAATGATGGAAAACCTACAATACGTCATGCTGCAGTCAAGAACACCTAAACTTCAGTCAAATGCTTGGGTGACAGAAGGACTTTATACGTTCTGTTGTCAGGTGATGTTCGAGTCTGGCTTTTTAACACTTTTTGGTAAAGAATTTAATTCAAATCACGACAAAAATCTATCATCAAAGCAGGAAACTGAGAGAGCTCATATCCTAAATGCCCTCGAAAACTTCAAGGAATTTGATAAGATCTTTCCAGCCCTCGTGGCGGGGCTGCCTATCCACCTCTTCAAGAGTGCCCACAGCGCACGTGAGAAGCTGGGGGAGGCGCTCCTTCACAAGAACCTCCAGAAGAGGGACAACCTCTCTGAGCTTGTCACCCTCCGCATGTTCCTGAATGACACCCTCTCAACCTTCGATGACATGGAAAAAGCGAAGACCCACGTGGCGGTGCTCTGGGCCTCGCAAGCCAACACCATTCCTGCCACATTTTGGAGCTTGTTCTATCTTCTTAAGTAAGTCCCAATGCTTTGTGTTTCCAAACAAGAAAAATGCTTGTTATCTTTCAAAAACCAGTTCATTAACAGAGGCAAATTCCACTGCTTGTTACTTCATCAGTGTCAAAAAGCTTACTGATGACAACAGAAGTGGCATGTTGTTCTGGACTTCCGCAGAAAAAAACCCTTCACTCATCTGAGACTAAGTAGTTGTACCACAGAGCAATTCTGTACTAGTTTTGTTAAAAAAAAAAAAAAAAAACACTCCAGAGCAATGCTACATTTTGTGAAGAAAGCTTTGGAGTAAATCTTTATGATATGACAGTAAAAGTGTTAGTTGCAGTCAGAACATTAATTGTATTGAATCCTTCTGACGCAATCAGACATTTTTAGAGTATCTCCCTAGAGCAGGCAAAATGAGCTTTAACTTCGTTGTTGTTTTTAGAGATACTTAATAGAAAATAGTTTACACATTGATAGATCCCACTGAGGTTGCAGTGTAAATTGCAGCTGCTGAGCTTGTTACTCATGAGAGGAGCTCACAGTTTAGATAATACTGTTAAATGTCCATTTTAGAGTGGGCCACTGTGGACTATAATCTACCTCAGCATGCCTTACTCTTCAGTATGTATCTAAATTCCTGACATTTTTATTTAGCCAGTGACTTGCATCCTCGTATCTACCTGCCAATGCTAGTATCTGAGGGGTTTTCGTACTTTTCATTCCAAGAATGCATTGGCTTTAAGTCTTCTGGCCTTGGAGTCTTTTAACCCCCTGACTGATTGTGCCTTCCTCAAGACACTATTGCGTCCTGTATTATTATCTACAGGTGTTTCACCATAGCTCATATATTCCATTTCTGTCAGAAAGTCCAGAGAGTGAAGGATACTATGTGGACTTTTAGTATTAAGAAGATTCTTTTCAGCTAGACAGAATATTGCCACATAGTAGGACATCATTTAGGATAAGTGATGTTATAAAACTGATCTATGAACTTGTTCTTAAACTTTCTACCCACAGTGGGGCTATTTCCTAATCTACAACGGATCGTTTTATTTCTTATTCATGGCGTTGCTTTTTAGTGACATTCCCATTTATTATCCAAGTTATGCACATTAGTTCTGTATCACCTGTCATTGGAGACAGAATCAAATACTTGGGTTTTTTTTTTCCTTTTCCTGAAGCTATCGTATCTTTGCCAAGACATGAAAAAGTCCAATTGCAGCATTTTGCTGCAACAGTTTCATTTGAGAAGGTTGTACTTGTCAGCTAACGAAACTACATTTCAGACAGGAAGAAAGTTAATGGAAAAACTCCCTTTTAAACCATTCTTAAGTGTAAAATGATGCTATTCTTCTGCTTTTTTGATCTTAGGAATCCAGAAGCAATGAGAGCTGCTACTAAAGAAGTACAAAGTGTTTTGGAAAGTGCTGGAGAGAACATCAGCTTAGATGGCAAACATATTTCCTTGAACCGAAAACAGCTGGATAATATGCCAGTACTAGGTATGATTATTTCATGCAGGAGAACCAGAAATCACCCCACAATTTTCACAGTCTTCTATTTGTTACTATATAAATGCTTGCTATGGAATTACTATGGAATTAGTCAATAAACAGTGGAACAAAACCCTGTATGTTCCTTAGCAGTAGCCAACACAATCGGTCTTCCCAATGTCCCAGGTGGTACTGAGAATGTCAAAATTCCCATGAATAGCATTTTTTCGTGGGTAATGGCAAGTCTCAATAGTGCTACACAGCTACATAACATACTATTGGAGACCCAAGGATAATTCAGAACAATATTTTGTTTAGTAATGACTTTACATCAAATAAAAGGGTGTTACCAAACTTTATACCCCAGTTCTTATGATGTGAAACAATATCTTCTAATCCCATTTACTTATATTTCCTCTTACTATTTTTCGAATTATAGGTACATTTTTCAAAAGTATCCAACTTACAGAGTTTTGAAAATGTCACCCCTTAACTACTGGTGCTTTTTATTTTTTTTTTTTTTCAAAAAGTCAGCTTATATTGAGACAAAAAAAAAAAACAAGTTACTTTTTATGAGTACTGGTTTCTCTGCACCACATTTTAAAGTTTCAGAAAATCCTGATCACTGAACTGCTTCTTTTTTTCATTACGTTTCCAGTTTTGACTGGTTTGTTCTTTATCTCAGGGTGAAAATGTGTCTCACTTTCAAATATTCTGTTACATCAACTATAAGTATTTTTCTAGGGGAAAGCGGATTATGTTCTCAGTGTTATCTGCAGAAGGGATAATAACGCTAAAAAGAGATGAGAAAGACACTTGCTTAGGCACTTAGAAAGTTATTGTTAAAATATTTCTTCTAATAAATTCAGGGTTTGATAATGGGTTTGAAATACGTCAAAACGCATGACCTGCCCCAAGGACACACACATACTATTTCCATGGTAATCGTTCCTTTTCCTCTTCCAACAGACAGCATCATCAAGGAGGCAATGAGGCTATCGAGCGCATCCATGACTTTCCGAGTTGCCAAGGAGGATTTCACTCTGCACTTGGAGAACGATTTTTACAACATTCGCAGCGATGATATTGTAGCTCTTTATCCTCAACTGTTGCATTTTGATCCGGAAATCTATGCTGATCCCTTGGTAAGCATTCATCAAAGTACATTAGACTGGGCTCTAGCAGAAGCTAATGTGCCTTTAAATAGAGCATTTATCATGGGCACCCCCATGGCTGGTTTTCTGTTGTGCTCCAGACAGTCTTTCTTACACCTGGAGACATAATGATAGGCAAGAAAAAGGATAAAATCAGCACAAGCACTGTCTGCAAAACATGTTTTAGTGTAACCAGAAAGTGTGCTGCCAGCCCAAGAGAGCCTTCTATTTACTGCCTTCTTTGGTGAGGAAAGATCACCGTTATGGGAGGGTTCAAGGGAGGACAAGGATAAGGAAAACATTTTCCCTAATGCACAGAATAAGAAATCTTCCAGATCTGCTGCATGAATGAGGATTCAGGTTATATTATGTATTTTAAGAAGTCACAAAAGAGAAGGATAGTTATCAGCAAAGAACCTGGGATCATGTCCCACATACCAGAACTTCTCAGGGTCTACCCTCTCCAAAGCAGCACCATGGGGCCTGGCCATAGAATGCTTACTGCTAGAGGCTCTTCATTTCCTGCCTGAATTTTGTGTCTTAATGGCATTATCTAGTCCTGGGAGGTGTTCAAATATCAAGTAACTCTGTTTTGGGTTTGATTACAGACATTCAAATACGATCGCTTTCTCAATGAGAATGGAGAAGAGAAGACCGACTTCTACCGCAACGGTCGCAAGTTGAAGTATTACTACATGCCGTTTGGGACAGGCATAGCAAAATGCCCCGGCAGGTTATTTGCTGTCCACGAAATTAAACAATTTTTGACTTTGATATTTTCATATTTTGAGATAGAGCTTGTGGACAATAATGTGGAATGTCCTTCTTTAGATCAATCCCGTGCGGGACTGGGTATTTTGCAACCAGCCAATGACATTGATTTCAGGTATAGACTGAAATGTCTATGAATATGTATTTTATATTATACATATAAACTATGCACTATATAAATACTCTATATAACATACACTTTATATATATTTTATGTATATATGCAAATGAAATCACAGAATGTTGCAACTCTTGGGGGAAAATCTGTATGAAGATGCTAATTCATCAGGCTAATGAAAAATGCATAATGTATACCATTACGGTACCAGCATGCAGTGGGTTTAATGCACTGTGTTGATACAAATGTTTCCCCTTTTACCAACCATTCTGAAATGCAAGTTAAGATTCTGAATTGTGTGTGTACAGTAGTTCTTTTTTTTTTTCTTAGTGTCACCAAATACTTTCCCAGAGTTCGTTAGAATTTCATCATCTAATTCAAAATAATTGTCAAAATTCAACTACAGTTAAAACATTCTTTTTTACAATTGAAATGTTGTGGATGGTGGTTCTCCCCACAGGTGAAATAAATTTTTTTTTGTATAAAGGCAGGTTCACAGTGGGGAGGGGAGAGTTGACTGGGGAAGTACCTTTATGGTTTTATGAAAAACTAGAAAAAGACTTGAAGAAGATCTACAAAAATGTTCACGTTCTAGTGAAACTGCAAAACTTGTTTTATATTCATTATAATGCACTTCTTTTCAGAAAGTTGTAACTGTATTAAAATAAATGACATTGGCTGAACCAAACGTGTCTCTAGGCTGTTTGCTATTTGCGTGTCTTAACATTCTCAAAGATCTATGTCAAAGGCACCTAAGCCAGCTTTAAATCTGTTGTTGGTTTCAGTGGCCAATGCGACAACTAGCCAGTTCAAACACCAGTTCGGAGATAAATAAAGAGCCACCATGTATTCACCAGTGCTTCTGGTTGGATTTTGCACCATTATCTGAACTCTATATTTCCATAAGCCTCCATCGGTCATACTCTTCAGGTCTTCTTAGTCTACTTCTATTAAAATTATCATGGGTATGCCCACACATTTCATTTTAGTGGTGGCATGTCCATAACAACAATTGTCCCAGGGATAATAGAATTTGGTTCTCTGTAACATCCCTGTCCTTTTCTGCTGCGAATGATGGACGGATGTGACAAAAATCTTTTTTTTTAATGACATCTCTTCAGGCTGAAAGAGACAGTTTTCTTGTCATCTGCCAATGAAAAGAACAAATGTGCTTAAAATATTGTTGTTATCCTGGTTTTGTATGTTTCTAAGGACTTACGGTTTGACCTTTTGTCCTTGATTCAGAAGTAAGCCTCATCACAGGAGATGAGATACAGGACTATTAGATATTTTCAAATTTCACATTCTGGCAAGTTGTCAGTCTGTCTGATAGAGCTCTTCCTAAACAGGGAATTTTGGATTGAGTCCTAGAACTGCTTTAAATTATGGATCCATTTATCTTCTCACTGTCCCCTGTGCTAAATAGTCCATGGAAAATAAAAAGAAACTTTAGTGTGTGATTATTTATTACCTGTGTGGTGTCTTTGTAATTTTATTTAATCTTTTTTTTTATTTTCAAAGGAGAACAGAGAACACCATTTCATTGCTATTTGCAACACGTGTAATATTAAGCTATTACATATAATGCAACCAGGTTTGAATTCTTACTTTGGTTTTCTTGGTAAGGGAAGTATCCAGTCTTTAGGCTTTAGGTGGAGCTTGGTTTCATAGTTCTGTCAATTAATTTTTTTAAATTATTTATATAAATTATAGCATATTCATTGTAAGTTGGCACTGTCTCACAGAACACATGAAAGCCCGACATTACCATAATTACATGTGCCTGGGCACATTTATTACCATTAGAGTATCTACTCCCCCTTTTCTTAAACAAATGCTGCTTAAAACAGGTTTTGTGGGTAGCGAGGCTATTCAATGTTTTAAGCAAAATACCCTTCCTTGATGAAAAGGAATTCAACATAGAATTACAAAGGCAGATAACAAAAGATAAGAAGACAACTGCTCAACTAATTCTAGGTTCCCTGGAAAATTATGCCTTCTTTTACATCCTCGTGTCTCCTTCAAACTGACTGCTCCAGATCTGACTGTGGGTTACTGTTTTCTTTCAGCTCCCTTGGTCTATGAGAAATGGAAGTATTCAGTAGCTCCTAGAGCTGTTCTGACTTTCAGCTACCCAAGAAATGCCAACAGTAGAGAACAGAGGGAAGACATCACAGGATCCTCCCC
The DNA here is from genome assembly GCA_003697955.1 of Calidris pygmaea. Classification (NCBI taxonomy): domain Eukaryota; kingdom Metazoa; phylum Chordata; class Aves; order Charadriiformes; family Scolopacidae; genus Calidris; species Calidris pygmaea. The sequence goes on from QJSC01026092.1 coordinate 872,743, forward strand.
ACAGGTTAAAATCACTGTCTGGGAGGCCACTGGCTTTATCACCAAGCCCCCATGCTCTCAGAGACAGCACAGGAGACACAAAAGCCAGCATCTCCAAGTTTGCATTGACTACTTGGCACTTTTTCCTCCTTCCCCTGCTATGTCATAATCCCGGTCCATCGGAATTACCTTCTCAGGGCTTTGCTTGAGTGGCCCAATCCCACTCCCTGGTCTTCCCCACTACACCGACGGTGTCTGCATGAGGTCAGATGCCTGTTTTCTTCCCCGGGACTCTGAAACCCGCTCTTCCCTCAACTAATCATTCTTCCCCTTGTTACATTCCTTTTTCATTCCTCTGGATACTGGCGACATGGGCAGATCTACAGAAGGTATTTGGAAAGATATTGGTGTGGTCTCTCTGGTCTTTCAATCCCTTCACGGAGACTTCAGCATTTTAAATAGAAGTTCAGGTAGGGGGAACCATGCCACATTTTTCATTGCAGCAGACATACAGGGAGAAGCTTCAGTTTCTGTTTGAGGTTTACTTTTTTGAAATGCTTTTTTTCAGTGAGGATTAGATCAGTCTTTAATGTTCAGAAAGTACCAGACAAATGCTACAAACACATTAGGTTTTGTCGAGAGCCTTCGGCGATTTTGCACCAAGAAGATGAAGAGCAAGCAAATAAAAAGTGTGAAGTTCTGTCAGGCTGGACTGCTATTTACAAATTTATGTCTGGCTTTGAAGTCAGTGCTAAAATTGTTGACATTCTAGAATAAAAATTGCTTCTTTGCAACTTTCATAAATCCCTATGAATTTCTAATGGAAAAAATATCAACTGATGTTCTTAAAAGTCTATTTGCAATTAAAATAACTATAATTTTTTAAAAAAATTGTAGTACATATTGATGCACATGATGAAAAACTTTGCTTTAAAAATTATTTACTCCAATACACGAAGTACAAAGCTTTGTTTTCAAAGAAATCTTAATAAATCCAAACCTAGTGGAATAGAGATATACTCCTGATAGGACATATATAACTAAGGAATGGCCAGAACTCCCAAATGTTCATGCAATGCAAGTATCTTGTAATAATAATAATAATAATAAAAAGAATACAGATCTACATATTTTCGAATTGCCAGCTTTAGTGTATCTCTCATCCCTGTCCTGGAGAGATAATTTGAAGATTTCCTACCAGAGGCAGCAGGACCATTCCCAGGTAACAAACCACAGCAGAGGCAGGCACCAGTGTCCATACCCATCCCGCCCAAGACCAATGCCTTAACCGCAGAGTCATCATAAATTGGCAGAAGCCAGGTGATACACCGGGTCCCACAGAGGTGGCTCAGGGGCTCCTGCCAAACCTCCTGCGAGAGCGTGTCCATCACCACTCAACCTCCCCTCTTGCTGGGGTAGCAACTCTCCAAGGACTGCTGGACCCATAACCTATGGATTGATGTTCCGTGTTTAAAAGACTAGGGGTGACCAGCTCTTTCTGCCCAGTTCTGAACTGCTATAACATGAGGAGTACATCAGCACATCCTCAGGGGACTCTGCAATGCCATTTTTTAATGTTGACTTAGCGCTGAGAAGATTCAGTACAACCCCCTGAGTTGCACAAAGTTCCTCTTTGTGACAAAAGACACAGAGATGAACAGGTTGAACAGTTTTGGATAGAGATTGCTTCTTTTTTTTTTTCTTTTTTTTTTTTTTCATATAGGGCTATATACAAATATTTTGGTTTGCTGCCACGGCTGCTAATTTTCTACCCTCGGTTACACCCCAGTTAGTGGGGTCGCACAGATGCAAGGGCAGAGAGGAAAGAGTACAAAGTCTGTGGCTGCTATGCCACAGATAATGTAATCAAATACTTCAGCAATCGATAGTCATCTGCCTTGCCAGGGTCATGGGCAACCACAAGGTTATAGCAGGGCAATTCTCTCTCCTGCCTCCCCTAATAGCAGTGCGTTTCTTAAGACAGGAGACCCAAAAAAACCTAAAGACCGTAAGAGCAATTAGAAAGCTCTTGGGCATATCCAGGGTGGTGGGAAGGAGGCAGCCTCTGCCGTGGGTTGTGGGGGTATTTCACATTACGTACTAACTAGGTAAAATGCATAAAGGGATATGGACAGAAGGGGGACAAAGACCTCACTCCTCAGGTGAGAAGCCTAACCATTAGCTTAGCTCAGGCATTCACTCCTTCTCTCACAGAATGTGTAGCCTGTTTTCTTGGAAAACCAGAACAGATTCAACAGGATGATTTGCATGACTCCCCCGATGGCATCCTTATAGCTAAAGTGCTCTCTTAGCTGAGAAAAGATTCAATTTCCACATGGGACTGAAGGCCTTGAGGCTCTCCCACAGCCCAGGGAACGACTCTAACCTTGTGGTTGTCCTGTAAGGGGTGAGGAAGAGCAAGGGGTACCTCCTGAGGAAGCACTAGCACATTATAGATTAGGGAAACAAAGAAGTTTAAGTGTTCAAGCTTTTTTGGACCCAGATGAGCCCTGTGTCAGGCTGGCCAGGTGCCTCTGCACAGCGATCTTGGGATTAGGAGCAAGACACGGGCAGCCGGGTAAGAGCAGGTGGCTCATAACTCAGCAGGAGGAGGCAGTTTGGCCGAGCAGATGGCATCTAGGCAGTGAAAATGCTTTACAGTTTTCAGGGTAAAAGAAATCTTTAGCTCACCACAGAGTTCTTGGAGGTGACGTGATGACCTTACTAATGAATCAAGACACCTTTATCAGAAAACAGGACAGTTTTACATTTCTGAAACCATGCTGGCTGTAGCTGTTGTTCACCAGCTGGGATTCATCCATGGAGAAACTATCCCAGATAAGCTTTGGATGGATGTTAAGAGTCACGTAAGAGTACCCTGGGCAGACCCATCTGTCTCTGGCAGGCCGAACCATCTCCTTTCCAGCAATGCCAGCACGAAGCAGCAGCAGCCACACTGGGAGGCAGCAGTTGGCAGCCTTGGGAGGAGGAGGAGGATGCAGCGTGGAGGGTGCTCTCAGTGGTTGGGACCTGGCCCTGCAGCACACTGGGGATCTTCTCAAGCCTAAGGTTCAGCCTGGAACTGCTTGACAGGATGAAGCTAAAGCCATCTTAGCCCAATTTTAGAAGGAAGAAGCTGCCACTGCATCCTATGGGGACTTGTTCTGTGAGGCTTGCTTTGAGGAGCTCCCCAATGGCTGAGGGAGAGGACCTCCTGGTCCATGGATCCTGAGGGGCTGAGGGTCAAAGTTGCACATGCAAAATGCTGCTCTTCTCAGTCAAAACCACAGCACATCTGGGCTCAGACAGCAGCAGAGCTGGAGGCACATGGTAGCAGCGCTGCCACTGAGCTCAGGCAGCCACTCCTCAACTTGTCAACCGGGGCTTTGGTGACCCTGGGTTTAAACAAAGGTTTTCAAGCCCTACCTAAATTTCTTAAGTTGCTTTTGTATTTTACTCTAGAAATATCCGGATGAACTGGTGTGTATATTGTAAGACATCTCATGCAAGTTTCTGAAGAAAAAAAGAAAAAAAAGAGGAAGCAAAAAGAAGAAAAGTCATGGGATATTTTTCTGAAAGCATGGAATAAATTTTAGTGATAACTAAAATGTAGGTGGAATAGGGTGCTTCAAAAGATACAATACATGGTTTTGGTTTAAATGGGTAGCTGAAGCAGCATAAATAGGTATTTGCCATTTATGAACTGCACCTGAAGATAGGGCCAAGATCTGCTCTCATTTACACCACCATAAGGTGAACGCAGTTAAGCAGCACACAGAGGGGCTTGATCATAATTATGCCTACAGTCTGTCCCTCTTAAGCTAGCTGCATACAGGAGGTTTGGTGGTAAAAGCAGTCATTGTCTCATAATAACCTTAGAATTAAACAATAAAAAGGTTACATACTATTAAATGCACTACCGTCTGTGTAAATACCCAGCTTGCTAACTGTTGTTGACTTTAATTTGTTTTCTGCCAAGATAGACAACTCTGTGGGACACATTTCAAATCAAATGATCTTCAGCGGTCCACGTGTCACGAAAAGAGAGAGAGAGGGGTCACTTCAGAGCAATTCACTAAAGAGCCACAGATTTTTAAAATGAGAAGTCCATTTTACATAATTCACTGACATGTAAGATCCTACAGACCCTGCTTATCTCTTTAAGGGCAATAGTAATTTCTAAAACTCGTCTCATCAGATAGCAGGATCCCATAGAGACAGTGAAAGATTAAAATACTTTGGCTGACTGAATCACTCTTGTTTTGAGAACTCTTCAGTGTGAGGGGCCATGTCATTATTTCTTAGCAAGATTTGTGTAAGAGTTGATTGGAAAGGAATTAGATGTCTCACAGTCCCCAGTAACTGCAGACTTGAGACATAAACATCCACAAGAACAGCATTAAAGACCGTAGGCTGGTAAAGTTCAGGCTAGAGGCCCATTTCACCTAAGGCATGGCAAGAGGTCCACTTCACCCAAGAGTATGGCAAACAAAAGTGGAGCTTCCTCAGGATCTGTATAAGGCTCGTAAGCAATGGACTTGGTCTCAGAGGTGTCCAACCTGCAAGTGCTCAGCTCTTCAAGAAAACAACTGGTTTTCTGTCAGGTTCTGGAGGGCTCTGGGAGGCCTCCATCCTCATGTTAGCTGCTGGCAAACAGCCTGTGGGCAGTGCTTGCTGGCGAGAGTGCATTGCCCTGTCCTTGCCACCCCTCTGATGTCCCTCTGCCAGCTGTGCCGTGGCCAGTCTCACCTTTTGCTTGGTTTATAGAGAGATCAGTGCCAGCTCCCCTGTCTCTTCTCAGTCCATGCTCTGTACAGATGTCTGGCCTCTGTTGCACGGAGCACCTCAAAAGATAAATCAGAGCCTGGAAGAGAATCGTGGACAGATATGAACACGTGGTCCCTGCAAAAGCTTTATCACTCACCACCAATCTTAGAATGGTTCGGGTTGGAAGGGACCTTAAAGATCATGGAGTTCCAACCCCCTTGCCATGGGCAGGGACACCTCCCACCAGACCAGGTTGCTCAAAGCCCCATCCAGCCTGGCCTTGAACATCTCCAGGGATGGGACATCTACAACTTCTCTGGGCAACCAAGAGCTTGCATGGCTGGTTTGAGGCACAGGGTCAGGAACGTTGCCTGAAGGGTTGCATCAGTGGGTAAGAGGAGATCTGGGCCTTGCTGACCTACTGTGACCTCAGCTCTTCTCCCTTCTTTAGTGCTAATTGCTCCTTACACTGAGGGAAAGGCTTCCTCTCTGACTTACGTGACATTTTGTCTTGACTGCTCTGCCCAAGTAAGCGAAGCCCCAGGAAAGCACACAGTCAAGGGGAGGCTTTCTAAAAATACATCCTCCACGTGGAAGTGTCTCATTTCATGGCTATTTTGTTTCTTAGATATGAGAAGTTAGAACAAGCAATAATATCTTTCTGAGGATTAAAAGCTAATGTTAAAAATGACAGGGGAAACCAGTAAGGACAAAAGCAACAGTCAGTTATATGAGTTCTGGTAACTGTGCCTCATATTCTTGGTACATTGGCTTCTTACAGGTACCAGTTAGACACAGCAAACCTGGGTAAACAGGCCAAAACAACTGTTGTCCATTGAAATTGTGTGTCTGGAGTTAAAAGAGATTCTCCTATGTCTGAAAAGAGACTGTAGTCAAAGGATATTTCCTGAAATCCAGTGATATGATAAAGCATTAGGAATTCTGCAGCATCTGCAGAAACTGCAGCCAGATGCTACGAGATGCCACAGAGATATTCTAAACTGCAGAGCTACCTGCAGAAGGCTGATATTAGGTTCCCAGTAGAGGCATTATGATGCCAGAAGGTAGATGCCTGGGTTGCAATTCAGAAGACCCAAGCCAACCACTGAGGCTCCTGGCGCGGGCAGAGCAGAGGCCAGGGCTGAAGGGCCAGCCCCATCTCACCTCACGAGCAGTTTCTAAAGCTAAATGATGACACAAGTTACATGCTTATTCCTTGGCCTCTCTTCTAGGCCAATTTTTACTATTGTTATTTATTACTGGTATTATTTCCACACAGATCAGGCCTTACATGATATAAGAATTATACAAACACAGAACAAACCCACCAAGCTTCTCCCAAGGATGTCACAATCTAAGGAAAAGACAAAGTGAAAGCCATCCATCCAGAGGAGGGCAAGGGCATGGTGAGGCAGCTGGCCAGCGTGCCAGCTAGTGCTCTGAAGAGACCAACAGGTTGGTTAATGTCAAGTTTATCACTGAGACTAAAAGCATCTTGACCTGGTCAGATCTAAAGCATGAGAACTAGACTGTTAATGCCAGATGACAGGTATGTGAGGATTAAGCTATGAAGCTCCTTGAAAGTGAAAAAAAGAGCAGTTTATCTTTGGTGCTATAGAGAACGCAGCAGAAGTTCGCAAGGGAGGAGGGACCACATTATAAATAAACCACCTTTGCAGCAAAAATATTAATGAATGTAGTAGCACGGGAGAGCACTAGAAAATTGCTACAGTGCAAGACGGGAGCACTTGGATTGGTGTTTTGTTACAAGAATGTCTAGAAAAGGCTGCATCTTAACAGCAGTTATGCAGAAGCCAAGAGAGAACAGTTTCAGAAGAGGAGCACCACTGACTGCGACAGAGATGGCTGATGGGTGACCAAGGGTGAGGATGAGGTACTGTCGTTGAGACCTGACTTGGCCAAAGACACTGGGAAGCAGTGTCACTCGAGTGAAGCAGGTATAAATTCAATTGGTGGGAAGCCAGACCAGCACTCAGAAGCAGTACTCCAGAATGTGATTTTAAACGGTGCGTTCAGCAAGCTTGGAAGGAAGAAAGGGACGTGGCACGCTCACCGCTGAAGTGAGCAACAGAAGGGCGAGGGAGAACAAAAGGTTAAGGGAAGAAGTGACAGAAAAGGCAACTCTCAGGAGATACGATAGGATGGAGTCAGAAGAAGAGGAGGAGAGCCCAGTAAAAGCACCAGTTTAGTGGAAACCAGGGACCTCGATTTCCAGAGTAGACCTCAGACAAGACCCTATTCCAAGCAGTTACTGCTGTAAATAAAACACAGCAGACTGAATCCACCCGCGTGTACTTATGCAAATATTTGCTAATCCTCTGATCAAAGTTATTAGGTGATAATGTTCAGCCTTGGGAACTGGCCTCGAACAGCATTTATTAAGGTGTTCCACTACTACAGCGATTGCTAAAGATCAGTACACCAAACCGCACCGTCAATCAGCCTTGAACCTTTGTGCAGAGAACTACCAGTAAAAACGTACAGAAAATAATCTGTCTGGAGCCTGCCAAATAAAACACACGTGCAACCATCACCTGCACTATAGAACCATCATTGCAATTTATGCGTTGTCAAAATCACGCTGGGCAACAAGAAATAACCACAGAAATACAGAAGTTTCACTGCATGTTATGCTTATCGGGGGGATAATTATAGTATTTTTGAGGCAAGTATTCTTCTTCAAGTTCCTAGCTTCGGTGTAATATAGATTTTTGTAATGAATATATAGTGAGCATACAAGAAAGAAAGGAAAAACCTGGGTGCCACATATGAAAATAATTTAAGTTACAGTTCTGAAAAATAAATTATTAAATTGTGCCACCAAAGACTATAGGAAAACCTAATTTTAAAAAAGTTAAAATTCCTATTTTGAGAGTGACAGAGGGTTAGAGCCAGCTCACAAATTAAGGTGTCCGTATGGGAACCAGGTTTCAAAACTCCTAATGTGGTCTGCTCAGCCCAAGCAGAGAGCTGAACAGCAGCAGCTGCCAAAGTACCCATGTCTACTTTAGGGTAAACCAAATAAATCTCTACACTGAGATGACGGCACTAAAAAGGGCTTTGACTCACTGTCCACGCACAGGTACCTACAGCCATGCCCTGTGGTATCCCATGTGATCTCCAGACTCACTTCATACAGGATTCCCATAAATCATCAAATCTGTCAACTTCATGGTGTCTTCAGAGACTACAAGGCTTGTGTGGGATGGCAGCTCAATCAAGCCCTAAACCTTCCCAGACTAGGATGGGGCCTGGGAACCTTGCTCCTACATAAATGTATACAGGCAGATACCTACATTTCAGTGTCCTAATCACTGAACTGAATTCCATTCTCAGAGTTTCCATTCTGCCAAAGAAATGCAGCCTGGTCATCAGCTTTTAAAAAAAAAAAAAAATGATTTCTACAGGAACAATAGCTATCGATCCTGTAAAATAATAAAGCTGCCCTGGAGACTTTGGCTCTTAATCACCCTGTGAAAGGAGATTCTGAAGAGACGGTGTTCTCGGTTTAGGCATCGCATCATGTAATTTGTGCATAAGCCAAGGGAGTCAAGATGGCCCAGATCTAGAAAAACACTTTGGCCAACAAGTTTGATGGAAAAAAATGCAAATTGCAGTCAATCAAAACACTTCTATATGATTTGTATTTCCTAAATCGCTTAGATTGGAAATAAGCAAATTAATTCTTTCCTTTCACTGTATTCAAAATGACACATTTCTGGTTTTCTTCCCATTTAAAAAGCTCTTTCATTTCAAAATTACTTCAAGTTAAAGGATTAAAAGATGAAAAGCACAGCACTTTGTTTCATTTGATCTATACTGGCTGTCACAATGTTTTGGTTTGCTGAAGATTCTGATATATTTTACTTAGGTCAGATCTGCTAAATAGCTATCATCCAACTCCTTCTGAAATGAATTATTTTCACAGCTTCCCCAGTAACTAAAACTTCTGCTTTTTCCATTTTAACCGTAGAACTGTTAACTTTCTTCTACCATGCATTCATATACTGAAATCTATGTAGACTCATATAGCATTTTCTTTTGAAAACATTTACCAGCCGCTTCTTTGTAGTTCTTACACAGTAAAAGTTCCCCGAGACATTCGGCGTTGGTTTGCTTCCAGTCTCATCAACATCGGTAGGAACTTAATCTGAAACTTCCACCACAGGAAGAGAGACCAACTCCTGAAAGTCTCCTCAATAACTTCTACTAGAAGGGCAGAAAGTGGCTTTGTATATTTCTATGAACTTGAAATCACAGAAGAGGTACATCAGGGTGGAATCCAGGGATGATTTTCTATCTATTGCTGTATGTGCAAATAGGGATCCACCAAACTACAGAGATGTTCCCACCTGCTGACATTAAATTTTGGTGTGCAGCATCTCATGACTATCACAGCCACACTGCTCAAATCAGTCGGCGAGACGTACATTTCACAAACACTTCACAGTAACAGTTCAGGTACAGAACTGCTTTTTTTGTTTACTTTAAAATATAACAGAGAAAACCTATCTGAATTCCTAATCAGAAACCACAGACATTGACTGTCATTTTATAGCACTACTATTTTCATTCTGTTTATTCTGATAAGCTTCCACATATTTATGTTTGGTGCTGCAGATGTTTCTTATAAACACGAGAGTTTTATTAATTTGCTTGTTTTATGCAGAGCAACAGAAAACAATCTCTGCTCACAGGAGGAAAACAGAGCCCGTCTTGCTGGGCTCATTGGTGCAAGTCAAATCTACCTCCATCATTACTTCACCTCCCCCCAAACCTCCGAAAGGAATTACATCAATCACATCATGCAAAGGAAGAATTTTAAAGAAACCTGGAGACATCTGGAAATCTCTTCTGGGCAAGAACTACATTCTACCCTAAATGACAACTTCACTAATATAAAACTGAAACCCGAGTTGTATTCCAAACACTTAGAAAGCTGTGATTCTGGGTGCAAAGATTATGTTTTAGTCTTTGGGACCTTGCCCTTTCTCAACACCTATTCCCATCATTTCTGAAATAAGGTGTATTAAGTCTTTGTTCTAAGAGTTGTCACTGGTGGCAACAGTCCCAACAGGTCCATGAAACTCCATCTTTTTATTTGACCTGTGCATCACTCCTGTCTGTTTTCCCTCAGCCAGGGAATTCATAGAATCAAAGAATAGGTTGAGTTGGAAGGGCTCTTTAAAGGTCACCTAGTCTGGAGAGCGGAGCAGAGAAGCAGACCACCTTCCATGACCTGCTAGCCAATCAGGATATGGTTGGCTTTTTGGGCTGCCAATGCACATTACTGGCTCAAGCCCAGCTTTTCATCCACCAACACCCCCAAGTCCTTCTCCTCAGGGCTGCTCTCAGTCCCTTCATCCCCCAGCCTGGACTGATTCCAGGGGTTGCCCTGACCCAAGTGCAGGACCTTGCTCTTGGCCTTGTTGAACCCCATGAGGTTCACATGGGGCCACTTCTTGAGCTTGTCCAGGTCTCTCTGGATGGCATCCCATCCTTCAGGCGTGTCAACCGCACCACTCAGCTTGGTGTCATCCACAAACTTGCTGAGGGTGCACTTGATCCCACTATGTCATTAATGAAGATATTGAACAGTACTGGTCCAAGTACAGACCCCTGAGAGACACTACTTGTCCCTGATCTCCATCTGGACATTGAGCAGTTGACCACTATTCTCTGGGTACAACCATCCAGCCAATTCCTCATTCACCAAACAGTCCACCCATCAAATCCTTACCTCACCAATTTAGAGAGAAAACTGTGGGGAACCATATCTGGACTTAGAGAAGTCCAGATAGATGACATCCGTAGCTCTTCCCGTGTCAACTGATCTAGTCACTCCACCATAGAAGGCCACTAGGTTGGTCAGGTAGGACCTGGCCTTGGTGAAGGGCCGCTCATTACCTTGTACTCCATGTTTCTCACTTGCAACTCCACAGATTTCCTGTTCTACCATGGGTTTAAATGCAACAAGATTTGCTTGTCCCTTACCAAGGCTGAAGAGCAGGGTGATGTTCAGGTACAGATGAATGAGAGGTAGCTTTCAACCTAAATTATTCCATGATTCATCCCTGCTCTTTTATCCCAGTCTTGGTGCTGCTGCAGGGAAGAGGAAGCTTCAAGGGACTGATGCAGGGCTCATAGGAAAACGTTCATAAGCAGAGTCAGTTTTTGCTAATAGAGCTGTTTGTTTGTTGGTTTTCCTTTTACATTCTTCATCTAGAAAATCCAGAATCACAGAATGAGAACAAACTCCTGCTGACTTCTGCAGCAATCCAGTCTGACTGTTCTGCTTTAGGAAACAGAGAGGCAAGAAAAAGAATAAAAGAGAAAAAACAACAGAAAGGGGAAGTTCTGCCATAGCTAAATTGCAATATCTGTAATCTTTGGCATGTCACGGGATGACAGATCAGCTGTAACGACAGCTAAAATCTCACTACTGGGATGAAACTGAGAACTGGTGATACTGCCAAAGTGCTCTGAACTTAGGTTAAAGGCAATAATCATCCCCTTAATCAAAAATGGTGAAGAGAGAGAGAGGCAAGGTCTAGCGTGCAAAAGACAGAAAAGCAATGGGGAAAAGAGAAGTCCATAAGAATGTATTGCCCTGAGAACCAGCCACCACCCCCTCTCACGCTAACCTTGTTACCATTCACTTCTTATTTCCACTGTGCTGTTTCTCTGGAAAGATCCTCTGTGTTCACAGCATTGTAGCTATTGAATAAGGGAATAGGCTCACGCTTCCAGTACAAATCTTGTCTTTTACCTCTATCTACAGGTGAAATGACTTAATTTTGACCACAGTAGGGCCGAGAAACATCCACCTTCAGAGTAGTAGCAACAGAAAAGCAACACAAAAAGAGATTTAAGGCCTTTAACATGAAAAATTTAGCTTAGCGATGGCAAAAAAAAAAAGAAGTGGAAGTGCAAAGATATAAAAAGCAGAATCTGTTAGTGACGTTTGCATCAAATGTGACAGTCTGCCACTCCTGAGTTGAGGAAGAGTCGATTTCCGTTCTTCCACTTTCATACATGTCTTCCAAATGATTTCTTAAGTGCACAAAAAACTAGCTCTCAGAAAGGTGAATCCTTGGGTTACAAACTCTTATGATCTATCCTAAAGGAAGAAATTTTTTAGCAGAAAACTGCTACATGATCAGCCTAATTGACCACCCAAGCTACTCATGGCTCAAGCACTAGCTGCAGAAGGCCAAATAAAATGGATGAGGTGAAATATAATGGATGAGACTCTGAGAGTACAGAATGAAAATACGTTGTCAGAAGACTCCTTCAGTTTCAGTGTCAGATGCTCAAGTAGGGAGGAATGCAGTTGCTTAACTAACATTCAAGCCTGGCCTTCAAATCTCCAACTTACTCAGGCTTCTATTTAAAGGCTAACACTTTCCTTTTGCTATAAAGTACAACTTATTGGCAGAATCTACATCTGTATTTCACTGAGGGAATTTAGACAAAATACATATTGCATCCTGAACAAACTGTATAGTTCATTAGACTGAAGATTAGTCTGTTTTCATCAGACCAGCAACTTTGGCAACCCCTGCTTGGTTCCATCTAAAAAAATTCCTAAACCAAATGAATTTTTTCCTATCTGATAGTATAGTTACAGATCTTTTTATCCTGTTTTGCAGGATTTAAAATATTCTTATAACTGTAAACAAGCTTTCTATAACAATGCTACTGCTACTACACAAAATTTCAAGTTCTTCTGGATATCTTAAAAAAAATCCATACCATTGACTATCACATTGTTACTCTATGGAAAAGAGACTGATTTTTTCATCTAAGAGTAGACTTAAACAAGTATATTAGCAAAATATAGTTTTCTCCATAATAAAGATACCTCACAATCACAACAGCATTTAACAAATACTTAGTTACTGTGCTCGTACAAAGGCAGCAGCACTGTCTGAGCTTGCATATGCTACTATTCTAAGAAAACTCATAAAATTAAGTGCGTGCTTGTTGGTGGCCTTGGCCATGAGTAAAAGCTATTTGGAAATCACTGACTCCAGGTCACCTCTACCTTCTCTGCTTGCGCAGTCGATTGGGTAATAAAGCCTATACAGACATCTAAGGCAAACAGACCTTGCTGGGTTGACATGTTCTGACTTTTTATGGGTTCAGCTAAACTGCCACTTCAAAAGAGAAAGAGAGAGAAAAATATTTTTCTCTTCCATACACTTTGTGTACACCAAAGCTAACAATCATAGCCATCAATGCATCAACTTGGAGATTCATGGGGCCCATACTGCAATATCAGTCGATTTGTTCAGGTATTAGGAGCTAGAACTGGATAAACCAATAATGTAGTCACTAAACTGATTTTTTTATTGTTTCAAAGTTTTCTGCAGTATGACCTGAAGATTGCAACTAGAACCCAGCAGCCCCTATCTTTAGGAATTGCAGGCACACCAAGAGACATGGCACCAGCCATAAAAAGCTTAAGAATCAAGCATCAAACCCAAGTTTATTCTCACAGGTGCCTACAGGCAGGCCAGTCAACTCCAGGGAGTTGCTCAGGAAGAGAGTCATTAAGCATTGCAGGCTCAAGCCTCTGATACAGAACTTAAAGAGACTTGCTGTACACATATGAGATAATGTTTAGCTGAACAAATAGCAAATAAAAACTGCTGAGTGGAAGAGGTCAATGCAGGTTAAGAGGAGAAGCATGGAGGATCAAAGTTCTTCCAAAATCCTTTCAAGGTCCCAGTTTTCTCAAATTTATTTACTGACACTGTGACCTATTCCATATCTTTATCATATGTGCAACCTAAGCTTTATTTCTTAATTTAGGCCATGAGATACTACAACACCCCCCCCAAAAACCAGACAGAACTATATTCCAAAGGCTGAGCTCTGCAACAACAGGAATACAAAAAGCACTAAGTAAACTTCATATATTTTTAAGAGTCCCCTGGGGGGCTGTCAAAGAATTGTCAGATTTAAATGTGAAACATCAAAACACTGGAGAACTCTGTGCATCCTGGAATACACAGTGACTAACCAAACTTTATTTGCTAGTAAACCATGCTAATAATAATAAGGGTAATGGGGTATCAAAGGGTAACAGTTTTAAATTGGAAGAGAGGAGATTTAGATGAGATATTAGCAAGAAATCCTTTCCTGTGAGGGTGGTGAGGCACTGGAACAGGTTGCCCAGAGAAGCTGTGGCTGCCCCATCCCTGGAGGGGTTCAAGGCCAGGCTGGATGGGGCTTGGAGCAACCTGGTCTGGTGGGAGGTGTCCCTGCCCATGGCAGGGGGGTTGGAACTCCATGATCTTTAAGGTCCCTTCCAACCCAAACCATTCTATGATTTTATGATAATAGTGAAGTGAGGACCTGAGGAAGGACAGCTGCCCTCATGAAAACTCCACAGGGCTGGAGTCCTTGGGCACAAATTATCTGCCAGCACCATAAGCTTACCAGAAGGGATACAGGGAAAACACTGAAATTTCAATTGTATAATTTGTATTGTTGGGGGCAAACCAATTAAATAGAAGTAATACAAGTGTAATATTTCTACGTGCCACGGTGAGAAGATAAAACAATCCAAACTTGCTTAATGTACCCAAGCTAAGTGTTAGTTTAGTGTATCTTGGGCTCTTCTGCTGAAGAAACTGGACCAAGAAAGGTATTGAAGGAAAGGGGAAGACCTCAAACCACTACAGTGGTCTGTAAGAAGTGACATACTGCCTGCACAGTTCTACTCAACAGGAATGACCGGCAGAGACAACAACGAGTAGAGAGTCAGGAGTCCCAGCTGTGATCCAGCTGACAGAGCAGTCACTATTTCAGCAGGGGTGTGTTACACATCCCTACTAAACAAGCATCCTCTCCTGCCTACGCTTACTGAAAGAGGCTGTTCTGCCTCCTGGGCTCAAATTACCTTCGGGTTTGCCAGACTGACATATCCATCTGTCCTTCTCCTCTGTTTAGTTAACTCTGTTCATTTAAGCAATTTCTTTAGAGAGGGGGAAATGCAGACCATGGAGACCCAGACAGAAACTTGGAAGCTGAATTGCACTACATTTAAAAAAAAAAAAAAACCAACCCTTTTGAAATTAAACCCCTTTTTCAGCAAGTAAAAATAACTCTGCTGACACCTTAAATCGTCACATGGCAAAGAATCTTTCATTTCTGATTTTCCCTTGTCCGTATGACAGGTGTGGTTAATGTACAACGGCCAAGACAGAAATGTTCAGGGAATCTCTCTTAGGCACATCCCTAATAACAGGGCTTAGTCCTCCATCAGGTTGTGCTGATGCCAGCCCTATCTGTTCAGTCTCACTGAAACCTAGAATGTTTCCAGGCCTTGGAGTTTGATTTTTGATTCTATCAAAGTGGATTGTTAGTCTCTACCTTAAAACTAGCTTGCAGTACAGTGAGGTCAGGAAGAGTTAGCTCTCTTGGCAATCCAAGCCAATTGCACAAAGTTTATTTTTAGCTTTTTCACAAAGAGCAGAGGGAAGAGCACCTTCAAAACAGCTAAAATCAAGTTCGAACAGCCATTTTCCCTTTTTGTGGATGAATAGATAAAATATGCATATACAGCTCAGTGTACATCTGAACCTTCACAGTGCTGGGATTTAAGACAGGATTCAGGTTCATTTTTCCTCTGAGCAGATCCTTTCAAAGCACAATTATTTGATCTCTCCAGATGAAGCATCCACTCCTTTCACCCAGACCAAACCCTGGCTTACAGTATTTGGAGTGGTGATAAAGGTCACCAAGCAGCTCCAACTGCATCTAAGATCTGTGTCTGCTTTCAGGAAAAATAGTGTTCTGGAAGACTCCTCAGAAAATCAAAAGAATTATTAGACTGCAAGAGCAGGAGCAGATCATTTAACGAAAAATATTTTAACACAACCATCTGCCTATATCCACTTCGCTCCCTCTTCTGCTTTCAGTGATTCCTTTTAGACTACAGGAACTGGGGACTGCTGTAAGAAGTAGCACCACATCACTAAAAATATGCAGGATTTTAACTATTTTATAGTGAAAAGATTTGAAAGCAAACACGATATATTCAAAAAAAGAGAACCAATATTTAAAACGTGATAAATGAAAAGGTGGAAACAAGCATGCACGTGTACCAAGGTACTCATTCATGGACAAAAACTGGCATCACTATTCTGCACTCAGAGCCAAAGTTTTCTCCATTTAATATTTCTCAACTTCTTTTATCAAGAACCAACTTGCTAAGAGAAGAAGAATTTAAATGCAAGTAGAAATACGCACCTTAGCTAACTTCTCTATTAACTGCAAACTTTTAAAAAAACTAGCACTTACATTTTCATATTTGGGCAGAGATTTTTAGTTGTAAAATCTAATTTAAAATGGATTAACTAACTCAGCAACAAAGACTGTAAGGATATCTACGTTGTGAACATCTGATTAATGATGATTTAATTTAACTTGATTAGGAACAGTTGCAAGATAAACAGAAATGAATTCTGTTCACTGAAATGGAACGTTTGTCCGGGGTTTGCACAATGCAGGCACTAAAGCTCTGAGGCTTCCATTGGTCCAGAACACTGTAGACAGCTATTACCATCAAAAAGTTAATTAAAATTTAATTTGGAAATTAGAAATTTAATTGGTCCTCAAAGTGCAATAATTTGGTAATTTTTAGGATAGATCTAATAAACCCTATGATTTTTTTTTGTTTTGCTAAAATAGACAATAAAAAAAAAAATTCTATCAGCATCTGTTAAGACACTAAGAATTCAATGAAATAAATGCCAGCTTCACAGCCCTGCGTAAGCAAGTCCTTCCATTCAAACTTCAGCTAAAAACATCATATAGGAAAAATGACTCCTGGGTATTCCCATTTGGGAGTACTTGCTCACTAGTACTTAAATGGTCTAAGATCTCACCAAATTAATTTGGAGACTGAGATAGATTTATAAATGTAAAACAGTAGCTCTTACAGAATAATTCCCTAAAGGAATTTTTTTCAATTCCACAGTTAAGAATGTTTACCTTAGCGCAGTTCGGAATAACACAAAGAAGATAGCTTTTCATACCCCAGAAAAAGAGCCCAAATAGGTAGCTTATAGATCACATATTTAACTCAAGAGCAAACAGCTCCTAGCAAACAGAAAAGAAGAAGATACCCTCCCCATTTCTCAGTTTTAGATGAAAAACTTTTTAAACCTAGATTCTTTCCTTCAAGATTCAGATGTGCTGCCAAGAGAGCTCTTCAGACCGTTACTAAAGGAGAAGAGTTGCAAGTAAGAAATGCAAGAATCATAGAATAGTTAGAGTTGGAAGGGACCTTAGAGATCAAGAAGGTGACTTCTGGTCTGTCATCTAAGTTCTGTTAATCACCTGTTTGAAGTTCAGTAGTCTTTTTGTGCAATGTCTGTAATGAAAATACTGAAATTGCACAGTGAAGTACATCATGTTTCCAGTTTTTAAATATGAAACATACAGCAGAATTTATCAAATTTAAGTCTGACTAGACAAAGTAAATTGCTTTCCAAAAACTAAGCCATCTTGTTTTACGTTGTTGTCTCAGTAGCAAAACCCAACTAAGTTTAATTAAAACAAATCTTACAGAAAGCGAGCATAACAATGAGAATTAAACATAAAATGAGAAGATTGAGAAATTGATTTTCAAGTTCGGTTCATTCCAGTAGTTCAACTTTTGAAAAATGTGTTTTAATTTCACTTTGAAAGTACCTGAACTAAGTTTGCAGCTTTGCACAAGCTTCTAATTCTTGTTATGCTTTTCTCTACCAAACAGTCCTATAATACTTTTCCCCGCCCTGTGAAGCAACTGCCCACTTTATATCACCTCACCTCTCTGGTTTCTTCCTGATAAGCTGCCTGTTTTGAACTGGTTTAAGATAAGATACTTGATTTTTGTGGTCCCATCTCTAAAGTTCTTAAGAAGCAGGACCAGTACCGTACAATAGTATCAAACTCACCGATAACAAACACACAGATTAAAATAATTTCTCAGTCACAAGGTAAACTCTGTAAACCTCAAAGGGCTGTAAATCTTTCTGCTGCACAGTTTTACTGTCATCCCATTCCTTTCCAGGGCCAGCACTTTCCAGGCTATTGGTGTCTTTCACAGTTCGTTCCAGATTTGTAACTTGACATTTGGCTGTATTAAGGACGCAGTTGATCTGATTGCTACAGTTCCCTAAATGTTGATCGTAGTTGCTGCCTACTGTTGTCATTGCACAATTCTTTGTGTTTTCAAAGTTTATTTTCAAATAATTCATAGAATCATAGAATTATCTAGGTTGGAAGGGACCTTTCAGATCATCTAGTGCAACCATCAACAGAACTCTGACAAAAAACCATCACTAAACCTTGTCACTAAGCTCTATGTCAACTCGTCTTTTGAAAACCTCCGGGGATGGTGCCTCAACCACTTCCCTGGGCAGCCCATTCCAAGGCTTAATAACCCTTTCACTGTAAAAACTGTCCCTAATATCCAATCTGAACCTCCCCTGGCACAACTTGAAGCCATTTCCTCTTGCCTGTGACTTGGGAGAAGAAACCGACCCCCACCTCTCCACACCCTCCTTTCAGGGAGTTGTAGAGAGTGAGAAGGTCTCCCCTCAGCCTCCTCTTCTCCAGGCTGAACAACCCCAGCTCCCTCAGCCTCTCAAACAGCACCAGTCCTACTTTTAATCTCATCAGGAACCCACTCCAACTATATCCATGCAAACAGAAACACCACAAACTTACTGCCTTTGGTGTGCCATGAATTCAGTATTTATTATTTCAGGCTCTTCTGAAATAATCTGCCCATCAAACAGTACCTGCCTACGCTGAAGCCTGTCAGGCTTAATCCGCACAAGCAAGGGGAAGGTGGATCTCTCGGTCTCTTCTCCCTGCACAGAATAATACAATTTAAAGATCATGGAAGCTTTAGCTTAGTGCTAAGCAGGGAACTGGTAACAGCACCTCCGAGTGCTCGCATGCTCTTCCTTGGTCCATTTAATATTGGACAGATTTTCACCAAAGAGCAACGATACTGCATGATATAGCTGTTAACATACGCTAATTGCTCAAGTGTGTCAGATGAAAGCAGAATGTTTACTGTGCTGCTGAAAAAAACCAACTCCAAACCCTAAAAACTAACAAGCCTGATTGTGTTTACCCAGAATAAATGTTTACAAAGATGGGAGCAGTGTCAAAAAAAAAAAAAAAAAAAAAAAGGCAAGCACAAGTATTCAGGTGCAGAGAGATCTCCTTAAGAGAAAACATTCAGTTTTGGATTATTTGGTTCTTGGGTGATAAAGGATTTCTGGGAAAGAAGCAGGGGTGAAGCCTGAGCCTTTCATAAGCTGCCTACAAGGGCAAGGGACAGGATTATTACCTGCATTTCATGGAAGCTAAGAGGAATTCCCAAGAAGCTCAGCAGCCTGGCTGTGAGGGAAGGATCATCCTCCTCCACCAAGTAACTTCTCTCTTGAAGCCATTCTCAACCATGTATCCACATGGGTCTGTATTCAAAGAACTGCTTATGCCAAAAATGCCAAGATGTTAGCTACAAGAGTGATAATTTAATGTTAATAAAGAGGTATGACATAAAATCGTGAGATGAAAGATTTTATAGATTTTAAAGTAGTGAGAAGCAGTGAAATGTGTGAACAGGAGCACTGATAAATTTTCTTAGTGCTTGACAAAATAATATCAACTACTGGGACCCCCAGTTACCCTCAGCTGCTACCAAACACTGAAGTTTATCAGCTATTTGAAACAAAGAGATTGTGATAATGTGCAATTGCGGGTTTTGGCATAATAAGAGGGGAAAAAAAATAATCAATTTAGTTAACCACTGTCCTTCATACGTCAGTGTTTAATTAATAATGGTCTTCAGAAGTAATAAGCAATACAACTTTGCCTATATTCTGAACTGAAATATGCCCAAACCACAGATTGCCCAAGATCGATATGATACTGACTTTGGCCTTGCATTTATATAGAGAAGCATTAGGATATAAAACATATGCACAGGAAGTGTCCATTCCTTTCAGGCTTAAATATTTGGCACGTAACACAATCACCACTTCAGCAGAACATAAATCCGGAAGAAAACAAGAATAGTTGCCTATGGTCTTTTTAGCTCAAAACTTTAATTACTTAGCACGCGAAATGAGTTATGAATAAAATCATGCAGATATTCACATTACAAAACAAAATACTTCAAGTACAATTGCACATTTAAAATTTAGTCAAATATCTACTTTGAGGTAAAAATGTAACATTAATCAAATATACTGAGCAATTATGAGCTTAGCATAAATAAATAAGTATTGATATTTTCAGAATAAAATAATCAGTGAAAACAGCATTTTTAACACATATATTGGTACAAGAGATCCAGTCCATTTACCCTCTTTCAGAGTGTGTGATCCACTCATCTGATATAAAGCTGCAAATACTATAAAATTGCATACTACTAAAGCACAGCAGCCAGTTTGCCCACAACGTAAGATTCCTACCTGCATACTGCCCAGTTATTTGAAAAAATATATAATTTCAAAGATTAAAGGGTTTAATTATACAGCTTCCAAACAAGTACAGTGAAAGCTGCACAACCAAATCCCCACTGAATACTAGAAAATGCCTTTGGCCAATATTCCAAATATAAAGACGTGAAATTCAGGTCAAAAATATGTAACCAATTAACATGTCTACTTTTGCGCACGCGAGTGACAGCATAAACAAGTTGTGTGTGCACCTCAGTGAGTTGGGTTTTTTTTTTTGTTTGGAGTTATTTAAGTAACTGCTCATGTGAAGAAACTTGTAGCTGCACAGGGTTCAACAGCATATTCAGGTTCTAAGTGGCCACAGGGCTACTCTCATGAAATCTAAATCACAGCATTTCTCCAGATGATAGTGGTCTCTCCAGTTTCTAACTTCAAGAAGAAAGAGAATCATACTTATTTTCACAAGTAGAACAACTATAATACAAATGAGAACAATCTATTATAGTCTGCAATATAGGTTTGCATCTCCTGAATTGATTCACTCATACGAGCAACAATACAGGGAAAATTACATAAAAAATAGAATATAAATATTAAACTGCACCATGAAACACTACAAACAGAATATACAAAAATGATATTAGGGTATTAATTATCTGTCAACCCATTAAACAGAACACCTTAATACATTATGGAAGGTAAACAAAACCTACAGGCTTAGTTTTCACATGGCTGTTTGTCAATGCAGCATAAAACATTTCCATAGTGCAAATCTTACCAACTGTATGAAAGATACTATCCCCTTCAAAAAAATGCTTCTCCCCCCACCCCCCTCAGAATAATCAAGAGACATCTCACATTTAGTACAAGATGTGGTTTGAAACATACTAACATAGGGAAGCTTAATTTTAACACTGAAAAAATGGTTGAATAATGTTGAGAAACTAAAATAAAAAAGTTAGATATGCTGGAAGACATGAAACCCAAAAATCTGATCCATGGAAGCCAGGGAATAAAAAACACGCTGATCTTTCTTTTTTTTCATCTGTTGGAAACGTATTGTACGACAATACAGCACACTGCCTGTATTGTACCAACCACTGTAAGATTACTTGAATTGCTGAAGAATCACAGTGTTAAGTATATCTGCTTCTTGTAGTGTGAGGCTTTCATCTGTTAGCTCTCTGTTTGGAAAGGTAGTCACAAGAACAAAATCAGTTGTTGCAAATGCTGGACGGGACTGGATAATGAAATCTCGAATATCCTTAATCCTGTGGAAAGGATACAGACATGAAAACTGTGTATGATTCCATTTTGACATAAACCTTTGAACATTAAGATGATCAGAGAACACAAAACCTTCTAACAGCATTTAATATGTCCTATTGATTTTACGTTTCCATTTGATCCAGATGAATAATAGTTGCAGCCTAGATTTTTTTGCTTCTTGCACAAAAAAACTGAAAAAATAAAATGAATGTTGCTTGTTTTCTCAAATAACAGAAATAACACTTGTAACATAGAAGTATATTGCAAACTGATACTTAACACAGAAAGTTAAGCAATTTCAAAACCAGCTGTCAAAAATTTCACTATTAATTAGTATATTCTAAAAAGGCTAAATTATTAATGGAAGGAGGAACCTCAAGATACATGGCGACAGTGATGAGACAGCAGAGGGGAATTATTAATGTAATTCAATAGCAAGAGGTTTCCCCTACTTTCACTTAGCACTGAACTTCTGAACAATAGTTCCTAAAACAATCACATCAACGGTAGAACAAGAATAATTTCGTTTTATAAGATATTGATGAAAAAGAAATAAGGTTTTAGAGATAAAAACCTGAAACTTGATGTTTCTCTCCTAAGATAATAAGCTGAGAATAAATCTTTGAAGATCTATTGTAACTAGTAAGTAGGCAGATTTACTGTAGCCAAATAAGCAGGGACTTCAACTTCCTACAAGTCTTCAAGGGTTATGACACAAGCAATACACTTTAGGATAACTAAAAAGATTCACATCCAAGAGAAAATTAATGCTGAAAAAAAGCTTTTGTCAACACACCCTCGTTTACAGATGTTTCTGGGAAGTTTACCACTTTACACTTTCATGCATACAGAAGAAAACACATCATGGCTACAGAGGCTCCCAGGAAGCCCTACTGTTTATCTAAGTCACTTCTCCAGCAGGTGTTGTGAAGAAAGGATCTGAGCCTGTACTATTAGTGTACATTAATAATCAGGTCTGCTAAAATATGCAAAATCATTGCTGTATCTTCCTCCTTATTCACAACGTGCCTAAATTGCCTCACCGTGGTCTGTGTATGTTGTCAGGTGAAGAAAGCTGCACGTTGGCTCTGCCCTTACACTGAGTCAGAAGGGAAAAAAGGAAACAGGTGAACTCTCCATGTAATGATATTAACATGGAATTGGGTCCATGCTAAGACAACCTTCAAGGCAGGATTCAAGCTCAGCTTCAGCTGTGTTTTAACACAACGGAACAGATTTCAGATCAGGGCTGGCTTGAACCCTGCTTGCTGTGAAGCGTGGGTGGAACTACTGCCCAAATCTCTGCCCTCTGCCCAAAGTTCTCTCAGCCACACCATGCAAAGCAGAGCTTTGCAGAACCTTGCACTAACACAACCTCTTAGGCAAATAAATGGGGTTGGCCAACACCATTTGTGGCAATGCGCAAACAATGTCAATAAAACTGATGGCAAGCTCTAATCAGCAGCTCTTATCGATTAACAGATCTAAAAAACCCACCAAGTTCACACACTGCCAGTTCTTAGGAGATGACCATCCCAAACACAACAAAGGTTGGTTCTCATTATTATGTCCAGCCCACGTGCCAGAACTGCAAATGAGCATATACCATATATACCCTTCTGCTTATGGGCTGTAATCTACACTTACAACCCATGTCATGTTAAGTCACAGGCTCAAGCGTAACGAGGTAGAAAGCTGGAGCTCTTTGTTATGGGCCACAGGATTTCTCTGCCTGGTAGTGTGGACTATATTCCAATTGAGACCACACTCCACACCTTGCAATAAAGTGCCTTCACTGTGTCATCTGAGTCAGCCACACACTCCTCCCAAGCAGGGCCCAGGGCTGGGATGCCTTCAGAGAAAGGCTGGGCACATTTCAGTCCCCCCAAGAACAGTTAAGGCTGGTACCATGTCCTTACAAATCATGGGACATAACTGGTCATAAAAGTTTAAGACTTTGCAGTCACCAAATATCTTGTGTTTTCAAGTACAGAATTTTGCTTTGACAGCCAATTTATCAGTACATCTATGTTACGCAAATGGCACAGAGCTATAGCATTGCAGTGGAGCTGTATTTTGATGTCTTGTTGATATTAATTTAATGACAAAATGCAAACTTCTCAAGATAGTTATGGTTACCTGCATTGATGCAGAATCGACTTACCTGTGTGTCTGATTAAATCTTTGTATTAATCGGCTTCCATCTGCTAATCTAATCTGAATTTTAGTTGCTGGCATGGAATCATCAATCAGAATAGGCGCATTAAGAATGGATTTCTCCTCCTCTTCTGGGGAAGAAGGTGTGCTGACTATTTCAGGTGTAAGGCTAAAAGGTTAAAAGAAACCAATAAACCAGATGTTACTAATGGGGTCACATCAGAACTGAATAATGTTTCAGTTGTCTTTTTCATTGCATGAGTACCATCTATAGCTACTGCAAATGAGCAATGAAAACCCTCTCAAAGTTATCTGAACTAAGTATAAACAGTTTTTCTAATAAAGAGGCAAATAATGTTTTTGTAGTTTCTTGTCAACGATTGCAATACTTCATATATTTTTTTCTTATAACTGTGCATATCATTGCACTTGCATGATTGTAGATAGGTAATCAAGTACAAAAAAACCCTATATTTATGCTTACAGACCATGAAATGAGTGTCTTCAACACTGAGATTTATGTATTGTGCTCCCTGGACTGTATTAAAAAATAATCATGAACCATTATAGTGCACTAAACTGGCCAAAACTGCTTTAATAATTGCTTACAGGAGCACTGCTTTATGAATCTGGACATCCTCAACCCTTTTAGAGCACAAATGATATTAACAGTTAATTGATATCACCACTTAGAAAGCATGAATTTTGTTTACATTTAGCATAATAAAAAAAATCTGATTGGGGATAACCATTTGGCTGCTCCTTTCATTGCTTACATACCTAAGACCTCTTAAGCTACCAGAACAAACAAAAATGCCATGCAACAGTTGTGTACATTTTCTCACACACAGAACCTCCTCTCTTCCCCACCTATTTTATTTAATAATCTGAGCAAGGTGCTCAGGTGAAGAAGTTATTGCATACAATTGTTCCCTATGTCATTCCTACCAGATCCCACCACCTTCTCAGTTTTACTGAGCACATTTCCTCATTTTTAACAAGAGGAAATATAGATTAGAAACAGTTAAGAATCCCCTATTGAATTAAACTACTTGCAGAAGCACACCAGTAATACCTTTTTTTGGCAACCAAACATATTACATGAATAAATGCAACTGTGAACAGAAAGTATTTACAATTAAACAGCTAATATTGAGTCAGCTGGAAAAAATGCTACAAAGCCTATAATTGTTATGTGAAAAAGCTGACGACTGGCAGAGTTGAGACCACGTTTACTGTTTACTGCTACTGAGCAACTTAGAGCCTGAAAAGAGATTATGCACTTTTGGACAACGTAGTCTGAAATGCTCAGTTACAGGAATGAATTTTGGAACATGATGTATTAGTTCAACTGAATACACAGAGTTTTAACAGCATCAGCCTACCCTTGCACTGGGACAGCAAATGGAACAGAACCGGGTGTAAGCTTTTCTAAATCACAGAATTTCAGGTTTTTTTATTACATATATGAATTACCATAGCTGGAGATGACACTAGAATTGGAGGAAGTGGGGGCTCCAATCAGAAGTTAAAAGTTGAGCCTCTCCTCTCCCATAATCCAGGGTTTGCAGTATTATTCCGTCTAGGGGAGCATGTACAATTTCTCTGGTTGTTTGCTTTTCAAAACCAGCTCCTACTATAGAATTTTGCAGCATTACTTCAAGTTTGAATCCAATCCTAGTAAAAGTTGAGAGAGATTTTGATTCAAATTATTGCTTATTCATTTTGGATCAAATTAAAATAAATCAATTTATCAAATTATTTCTTTTTCTTAAAGCTAACAGACTTGCCTGGTATAACCTATAACGACTGACCGATTACAAGGTTATATTTCAGAACATTATTTCTGCTGCTTTGTTCCAGAAAAAATATGGGAGTTGCTCCCATACAAAAATACTTTCCATCTACATTAATTCAAGCATCAGCCATATTGCTGCAATAGCATCTCCTGTTCCCTTTGTGATGATCTCAGCAGTAAAAGACAACATGGACTGCAGTTAAACGAGAGCCAAGTGTATCCTTACTGGCCAGTATCATGTTATAATTAAGTTCTGCCTGTTCCTCACTAAATGGGGAACTGTTCATTTGGGTCTGCTTCCTCTATCCAGGGATTTTCTCATGAAGTTTGTACAGTACTAATCATCTTTCAGATTCCTTTGCTCCCGTTTTAAACACAGCTGAAGTTAAAAAAAGATGGGCAAAATTATATGCAAGAGCAGGCAGAAAAATCTCATAGTCACAACAAAGCACAAAACATCTAACAGATCTCTGAGCAGTTCCAACAGAGGGCTAAGATTTAACTTTTTTAAGATTATATATAAACATGGTGACTCTGAATTCAGGGCTGAGACTTGTGGCACAGAATAATTTTATATTGCTTTTGTCACATGATTAGCTTCTCCAGCAGTTTCCTAATTGATTAAATCCAGCTTGTGAAATAGCATATGAATACAGAACAGAAAATCTAGTGCTTTTTACCTTCCAAGTTTTTGCCCTTCGCCACTGAAAGCTTTGAAACGCAGTCTAGGCTTCACGTATTCCTGTTCTTGGTGGTCTTCCATATCCAAATTAACTTGGCCACCATGAACAATTCGCTGCAATTCCACAGGAATTTCCCTTAATTACAAAAAGAAAAGCTTCCCAATTATGTTCTGAACTGCAATCCAAATTACACAAAAACTTTACACAGTACGAGTTGATACCATTAGAATATTTACTATATTACACTTTAAATGTCATAGAGGTCCAATTGTTTTATGACTTAATTTCATCTTAAAGGAAGGAAAACAATCAGTAATCTGACAGTCAAAATCTAGAATGCACTAACAAAACATGTGAAACTAAAAGCCATCTGTAACATTTTAACTTACCCTCTTTTAACAGACTCAAGAAACTGAGCGTTTGTTGGGTCTGAGTAGGATCTCAACTCCCCATCATCTAAACTGAAGCCATTCCTCCATAGTTTCAGCAAAATTTGAACCTATGAAGTAAAAATGATGAAATAAAAAAAAAAGTGAAGATAGATAAATAAAGTATTTCAATTTCATGCAGATCAGTTATGCAATTTTTGATCTATACTTAACAGATTTTGTAGCAGACCACAAACAAGAATGCAAGTGACAAAAGAACAGAGCACTGCACTGTAACTATCATTGTTAGAATCCTTTTTAAAAAGCAAATAATAGTTATAGACTACAATCTACTTCAAGATCACCTGGGGAAAAAGAATCTCTTAGTCTGTTATCCATGACATAAGAGATGATAGTGTAGTTATCTTCAGGGTTCCAATTACTTTCAAAAACACTTAATGTTTCTTGGTGCTGAATTAAGAAATAAATGCATAAAATTACTGCTGATACATCAGTTACAGTGAAAAGTATTATTTCCTCAAATTATTACATGCTGAGCTCCAATAAAATTGGTACTACCTCCATCCAGTTGAAATGCTGAGAATCCTGGAAACTAGCCTCCTTCACTCCCTTCTTACTTTGCTGCGTGACTAAGTCCTTCATAGGCTGCACCTCTCTTCCCTGCAACTGCTCTGCAGTTGAGCACAACCAGGCTTCCCTGGCCAGTAAAACTGACCTTCCCTTAGAAAAAACTATCCCTGCCCCCCGTTAAGGTGACCCCACTGCAACAGGCTTCTCGCTCAGTACAGCTGGCTATTACTTAGAAGACAGAAGGATTACTTAAGAGGGTAGGAGGCAGCAGTTCCTGGTGTGACATGACAGCATGCCCCAGCCTCAACCACGTCCTTTGGCCTTGGGTTTGTTTCTAGATAAACTTAACATTTGCTCTAGCCATTCACACAAACGGCAAAGTGTAGAGAACTGTGTTTTTCTTCACCCTCTCCCTTACTTCCTTTTTAAGTGAGAGGAAAGAAAGGTCAGAAAATTCCCAAAAGGCACGTAACCTGCTGCTTCACCTTTCCTAGAATACATCCGTGCCCTCCTGTTTGAGATTGGTACTTTGCAAGCCACAAGAAGAAACAGTTCCTAACTTAAGAGGAGCATTATCTTGAAGGGAAGTAACTGAAAGGAACGTCTGCCAAGAATTTCAAAGTAATTTACATCAGAAAATTCCACAATGGAGGCCTTAGAGGTGTCCAATGAACATCTGTTCTCTGTGGATGCTTTTGCTTTAACTATTTCTACTGAACACATCTATTATTTAGATACTAGTTTTTCCTCATAGACATAGTTATAGTAATGCTGGCATTTCAAGCTGTAAACATCATTAAGCAGGCATCTGTGAGAGATCCTATTTCCTGCTATTCAGAATTCTACTTACATCTTGATTTTCTCCATATATGTATTCAGAGTGCTTTTGCGATGAGTCACCCAATCTATATCCACCACCAGAAAATGACTGGGGAAAAAAAATACATAGAAAACCTTATTGAAATAAATATCTGAAATAGTTTATCAAAATTCTTACCGAGGTGCAAATAAAAGCATAAGCAAGCTTGCTTCTGTGATAAAAAGCAAATACACTGTTCTAAATGGTATATTCTTTAAGTGGAAAATTGTACCTAGTAACCATAATCAGGCTAAGCAGGTTTTATGTGATGCATTTCAGTTTCTAATCTGTACAGTTTTTCAAACATTAGTAATTCAACAGATAAAGAGATTTTGATTGGGATGCAACTGCAGCTTTGGTTTTTTTAATCAGTTTTAATTAAAAATAAAGCAAGTCATTCCAGTTCAGGTTGATTTCTAATGATTACCCCTGCAATTGTGTGGTTCCTCCCCACTTTATTTTCTAGAGCAAGCTATTTGAGCGCAAACACAACTGTGTTGATCAAATCCTCTGCTATTCACAAACCACAAAAAGGTGTATTTGCTCTCCTGTGGTTAGATAGGTTTCAGAGAGACTAATGTAAATAGAGATCAAAATATTTTTTAACTTTTACCTTAGCTTTACTGAAATCACCAGATGCTCTTGCGGCTTCATCTAAAGGGACAGCCCCATGTTCTTTTGCTTCCTTGAAGAGTTCAGCAACAATTTTACTCGGATTATTAGAAGCCCCAGAAATCTGTAATTCTCTATATTCCGAGTCACCTGAATAAAATCTTTAGAATAGTAACGTTCATAAGCAACAACGCTTTAAATGACAAGCATAATTTTCCTCTTCCAATCAAAAGAAAAAAAATGAACAGAGAGTCAAATTTGGCACAAAACCTTTTCATTCTGATCACAGAAATGTTACACTTGGCTTTGACCTTCCCAGCAATCCAAGCAGCACATTTCACTAACAAAACTATCACGGTGCCTTCTAGAACAGACCCCAGAGGTCAGGGGTCAAGGATATATGTTTAAGTGAACGCAGTCCTGATGCAGCTGTGGCTTTATACATCTTATACATCTTACGCGGATGCCGCCTGCTCCCAGAAAGTCCTATTTCCTCTGGACTGTCCTGTGCCTGGGCTGGTTAGAAAGATTCACAAGTAACACTGTCTTGGCAGAGCAAGTGTAAAACTGTTGTTGGAAAACTTGAACAGTGCCACAATTTGATCTTTAAATTTAAAGATCTAGTCTACTTTCATTCCTGCCAATATCAGAAATGGAAAGTTTTTAATAAATTTAATTAACCTTTCAAGACATTTTAAAATCTGCAGAAACTGCTATGAAAGCTATTTTTGTGCTTTTTTTTTTTTCAACATAGCCCCATTTCTAGCTCTTGAAGATAAAAGGTTAAACTACAAATAATTCTGTTGAAAACTGTATCTGCTTGACTATGAAGATAAGATATTTCTTGATAATTATCTTGAGGAAGGAGCTATAAATCTCTAAATACCAATGGAACAGATGCTGTAAAAAAATCTATATATAAATACAAGAACTAGCAAACTTGAGGGTGTTTTGTCTTTGATTATAAGAAGCGTTAATAACTAATAAAATAAATGCTTTCTACTTTCCTTAACTTTTTCACTTAACCATTTGGGGCAATGCAAATCAATTAATTCATTCCAAAATATCTCTTAGGCCAATGTCTTTAAAAGGCTGTTTATTCCACCATATTTTACAATTACCCAAACCCAGCAGTGGTTATGAAGGTGCTCTTAAAATCATGCTACTTTTATGACATCATATAACTGGCAATCCCTTAGTATCATCTCTCCTTTGTACATGAATCTGTATTTATTATCCCAATTGCCATTTATATGGAAAATCTTTGATTATTTGATTTAAAAAAAATTACAGTGGTAAGGAAATGAAACAAGAATTCTCATCAGAGCTTGTATTCAAGAAAGAAAGGAAGTACTCAAATATTTGAGTAATGGATACACAGAACAATTCAGCATATTTCAGAAAAGGCAAAAAAGCTTCCCAATCCAAGTATTAAGTTACATCCTTTACATCCATACAGTCAGTCACATGTTCAAGCATATCATATACAGGTCCTACACAACTACAGCCAGATTCTGCTAAATATAGTTTTACTACAGCAGTGTATGGCTAATATCTGCTCTAATAAGTAACACAATCTCTGTAGCTTTTTTTTAAAAAACCTGGGGGAGCAAAGTGTGAATGTCACAAAAAAGCCCAACTGCTTTCACAATTGTTAAATTAATTTTTTTGTTGTTTTAAAAATACCTTTGGTTTTCTTTGTCATCGCTCATGCTTCTTTCTGGTTTTCTCAACCTTCTGAGAGAATCGATTTTAAGACTGCCAAGAGAATAAAAGAAAACATTTGAGGATGACTGGTACATACACTTCAATAAGTATTTAATCTCTAACTTCTGAAACTGCTTATTTTTCAAAAATGAAGAATATCAAGTTGTTGGGTTTTTTTTCTTCTCACCATACTTTTTTTGTCTAAACTACGGAGCTATGGATGCTTCTCAGTGAATAAGCAGCACGTGTATAGCAGAGGCATTTTATAGAAACAGTTGGACTAGTTGATCATTATAGCTCCCTTCCAACCGAACTATTCTATTCTATCACAGGTTACGCAGAATTCTGCTTTACACCACTGGTGATCCCACAGATAACACAGGTAATACGCAAGCTCAATAGATGTTTCAGAATCCAGTTTAGCAGAATTAATTACACTTCAAATTCTTTCCACATTTGAGCTGGTTTTGTCAAGAGGTAAGTTGCCTAGCAAAGGCAACATTGGCTTTCTTTGACCTTTGCTAATGCTACTTTCTTCAAAGTAGCAATTCTCACCTCTATTTTACACAATTTTAAAAATACATTGAATGGCAACATTGCAAAGGCTTTCAATCAATTCTTAAAATGCAGAATCAGATTCTGGTTTATGATAGGGACAGATCGATAAGCCACTACAGGACAACCTAGGGTTGTTAGCTTGCAAAACGCCAGGAAAAGCAGTACAGATATATGCTCTTCTCCTGTAGTACCTGATGATAAAATTCAGTAACGCAAGATGTATATAAGGTAACTGACTATCACGGGATAAGAGCATACATACAACCTGCTACATGAGTAATGGCAGATCACTAGCTCAGATTTATGCAACTGTCTGATTACTGTACATTTGAAATTAAAGTGCAGCTATCGCTTTTTAAAGTATCATTGTCAATAAAACAATATCATTCTATACCCCAGTGAAGGATCTGCTTCTTCTTACTTTCTCAGAAAAAAATGTATTGTTATGGACTTAGGTCACGGACATTCGAAATGCTTTAATCTCTTCTATTTTCTCCCTTTGTCGCATTATAGGTTTTGTGGGGCTTGTATTTTTGTGCCAATAGTCTTGAGTTTCTTAAAGCAGCTCACACAACGTGACAGCACATATAATAGTGCATTTGGTCCAGTAGGGTCCAGAAACGTTCTTCTATACCTGCCATTGTGGAAGGCAAGCTGATTAGATGACTTCAAAAGCAGTACTGTGCTTTGTTGCAATTAATACACTGCTTATCTGAGAACAAACTGGAATCTATGAAAAGGAAAAATTCATTTTGGATACCATGCAAATAGCAGCCACCTCTTCTTTCTCAGACAAACTCCAGTATGATTGCCAACAAAGAACGAGTGTTTGCCAACAGCTATCACACTGAAGTATTGGAGATACTGTATGGCAGCATTTTCTTTTAGTTGGAGTAGGAAGTTGTAACTTCATGATATTTATTAGTAAATGAAGCCATTTGCTTTATTTGTTCATAAACTGTGCTATTGTGTAGCTGATTAGTCAACTTGAATGGTTTCACCGAAACAAACAAAAAAACTTGAGCAAAAAAGCTATTATTTTCCAAGTGTCACATACTGTGCTAAAATCCCTTTTCCTGAAGATCTGCATTTGGAGATGCATTTGAAGCATGGCTCTGCTGACTAAGATCCTTTCTGCGGCTTAACCTCCTTTAAAATAGAGATCCATATTGGCAGCAGTCATTGAAAGAAAAGCCAAATACAATACCTCTTAAGGCATCACGGACAGTAACGTAAAGACCCATCTTCTTTAAAATGATTTAAATAAAAATTAATTAAAAACTGGAACGATTTCTTCATAAAAAATTTAAAAATACATTGAATCTTCTAACATTATGTAAACTGCAAGCACTGCAGGCCAACAAAAGTTGGATTTATACATAGATACGTGTCTTTCCTTCCACCTGCCAAACCCAGACAAATTCATTAAGAAACTCTTCTTCTTTCTCTCACCTCATAGGAGCCTTTCTAATTAACCTACTAATAATTTTTCAAGTAAATATTTGTCTCAAAGGTTCTGACATAAGTACAACACTCAAAGCAGCTCACTTGCCAAGTTTCACACAAGCTACTGATTTGCTGAATTTTGAAGAAGCAAAGAACGGCAGTCTGTTTTCTGATACAGCACATTTCCAAATTCTATCTGCGTAAACAAAGACCGACACCGCATTTCACTTATAGCATCTTAATCTTATCTTACCTGAAGTGAGTTTAAAGTGTTTTGGAATACCATATAGCACAAAAGCTCCTAAATAAATTTAATTTTAAAAGCATTCTGAGAAGATACAGACTATGCATTATTACAAGGATTCACAATTCTGGATATGAACTGCTGTAGATCACTTTTTATATAAGGAGGAAATCAAGTAAGGATGACAAAGTTTTATGAGCTAATACAGTACCTATTCCATGCATTTCTGAAGTACAAAGCACGTCTTACCTCTGTGATACTTTCGTGTTACCGATCTTTGTAGTTGTTGGTTTGTCAGGACACAACGCCTGCCTTTTAGCTTCATCTTCATATAACTCTGCCAAGGCCAACTGTAGGAAACAGAACTCTTTTTAGAAGTCTGTAACTCCAGAACTACATATGGAACAGAAATAAGACAAAAAGTAATGCAAAAAGTGTGCATCCCCAGAAAATTAGAAACATCAACATGAGAAACCCCAACTACCTATTACAGTTTTATGTTGAAGGAATACACATTAAAACAAAATGAAACATCATCTGTCCTTCAAAACACACTGCTATGAACACAGGATATTAATCCCATGTTATTGTGAGGCATTTCTGCAGGGGAAAAATATGAGCTGAGGAATTATACCCATTAAGGAACTTAAACTGAGTAACAAGTTTTTATTGAGTAACAGCTCAATAAAACCACTGAAGACCTCCACCCTATTTGAAGATGCAAGCAAATAGCTTTTATATATGTGAAGCTGATAGGGTAAGTCATAGACAACAAGTCAATGAGTAGACACTAAAAGGAATAGGCAAAGACCGATCCTATACCATCCCTAACCCAAAGACCAAGGATGCTGAGAAGAGCATAAAAAGGCATGGTCAGGCTTCTGTGCTTTCCTCAGACCTCACCTCCTATGGTGTCACTTAGGGAGCTAGATGGATGGTCAGCTACTCTGACCCAGGACGGTACTTCTTTGGTTTCTAACATTTTATCAATAATCATCTACCCAAATTGCTTGTCTGCTTCAGTTGACTAACTAAAGACCTTATGAACCAAAAGTGCTAACACCGACTTTATTACTGTTACACATTGTAGCAAAGTTAATCTCAACAACAAGAACCTACGAAAATTCCAAATAGTAACCAAGAAAAAGAGAAAACTATATCCATCTTTCTCTGTTAGTTACGTACAACTAAATAAAATAGGGGCAGTTTCAGTTACCAAAAGGTTCACCTGTTTTCCAATCAATTTGTTAAAATATGTTGAACCTTCATACAGTTCCAAAGTCACACACACCAAAGGAATACTGCTACAAGTGTTCACAATTATACATTTAAGTATCAACGCAGAGTTACATTTGTGATCACACTCTCTCAAAACCTTCCCCGTGTAAACCCGGGAAAAGATCTTGAAAGATCTTGCCCTTAGCCTTACACCCCACTTGCGGAGACTGACGTTTTCAGGCGGGGAGAAGACACTCCTACCAAATAATCAGGAAATACAACGGGCGCCAAAAATAACTTCAAGCCCAGCTAAAGCCCAGCTACTGAAGTGTCGGGAGAGCCCTTCGAGTTCCCTGGAGAGCTGACCACCACACGCTCCGGCCACCCACCACTCCCTACAGAGCCTACTGCTCTTTCTGAGGCGTCCTTCCCTTCCCAGCCTCAAAAAGGGATGAAAAGAAAAAAAAAAAAAGAAACAGAAAGAAAAGAAAACGACAGCCCCTGTTCAGAGGCCCAGTCCTGCCTGGCTACTGGGGGGAGCAGCCCCAATTGGGAAGGAGAGGGGCGGGGGAATGGCTCCCCTGAGGTGCTGCCTGAGGGAAGGCCGGAGCGCCCCTGAGGGGACCCGGCACTCCGCCCCGCTCGGCTCGGCTCGGCTCGGCCCGGCCCGGCCCCGCCCCGCGGAGGTTGCGGGCCGCCCACCTCCACCCGCTCACCTGCAAATCGCGGGCGCTGGGCGGGCGGCCGCTGCTCCGGGGCTGCCGATCCCTCCGGCCGCCACCGGCCGCCGCCGCCACTTCCCCTTCCTGCCGGGCCGGGCCTGCCCCGCCGTCCGCCATTTTCCGAGGGCGGTGGCGGCCGAGGGGCGGGGCGGGGCGGGTAGGGGCGGGGCCAGCGCCTCGTGGCCCTTCCGCCTCGGCTGCCCTGGCAACGGGAGGGGCCGGCCCGGCGTGGCCCCGCCCACCCACAGGGCCGTTTCCATGGTGACAGCGGGGCCTAACGCCACTGAGGGTGCTGGACGCCTGTGTGTCGGTCGGTCGGTCGGTCGGTCTGTCCTCAGCCTGCCTTGCCCGGGAAGGATACTGTGTGTGCAGGGACCCGGCTGGCGCACAGAGGAGGAGGGGGGAGGCCCGCGATCTCCTCTCCACACCTGGTGATGGAGGAAGGCTTTTGTCCACTGACAGGCCCGAGACCGGCAGCCCCACGCTCCAGTCGATGATGGCTGAAACCAGACAGGGTTGATCACAGAAATGCTTAAGCAAACTTGGAGGAGAAAGGGCTATCGGCGACTCCGGGTGCTCAAAGTGGTGGCCCGTGGGTGCCAAAATACCAGGCAGATTTAAAAAGTGTGAGATTTTGGTTTCTTTCTCACTCTCGAGGATTAAAAATTTTTTCTATATGTGGAAGTTGAGTTTGTCACTTTAATCTTACAGGTTGAGATACTCTGAAACTTTGAAAAAATGCTATTTTGTAACAATTTCGTAGCCAAGTATCGAACTTGACAATGCTGTCCCTCAGAAACTAAAACTAGAAACTTAGAAGTAAAAACGTATTTAAAGATCTCTGCTGCATTTAATGTGGTGGGTTGACCCTGGCCAGCAGCTACGTGCCCACCGGTTGCTCGCACACTCTGTGCCAGTGGAATGGGGGAGAGACTGAGAAGAGCAAAGGCCAAAAACTCATGGATCAAGATAAAGACAGTCTAATAGATGAGGCAAAGCTACACATGCAAACAATAAGAAATTTATTCACTACTTTCCATCAGCAGGCAGGTGTTTAGCTTCTTCCTGGAAAGCAGGGCTTTGTCACACAAAGAAGTTATGTGGGGAAACACACCATAACCGTGATCATCCCACCTTCTTCCTCCTTTCCTTGAGCTTTAATTGCTGGTCATCATCATGTGTGGTATGGGATATTCCTTTGGTCAATTGGGGTCAGCTGTCCCAGCCGTGTCCCCTCCCAGCTTCTTACCCCCAGCCTACTCGCCGGCTGGGCAGAGTGGGAAATTGAAAACTTGGATGCTGTGCCAACGCTGCTCAGCGATGGCCAAATCCCTGGTGTGTTACCAACTCTGGTTTAGTCACAAATCAAAGCCACAGCATTTATGGACTGCTATGAAGAAAACTCCATCCTAGTCAGATCCAATATCGTGAACTATTGAAATTTTGGTTGAACCTTTTATGTGCTAATCTGCAGTGAAATAAAACAATGAGTGCTAGAGATAAGGCCTGGAATGACCCTAAATATAACTAATGAAGAGCAAGTAATGTTTAAAAGTGGATGTTTTCAGTTTCCCAAGAACAAATGTAAAACAAAGAAATTAAGTAGTGAAAGAAATCCTTAAAATAAATTCGCAGCAGGCATTAGTATTTGCCATTTGGATTATAAGGCAAGACATCGCGACAACCAGGCCAACTGCAAACACTGTGTTCTTTGATATCAAACAAGGGATTTTATGTACAACAGGAAAGAAGTATTGATAATAGTTGAAATAGAAATCAATAGATCAGTTTCCAATTTAATAGTTCATCAAGAAATGGATCCTTAGTATCTGCAGACGAATAAATTGCATTTATAATAATACATTTCACATAGCTCCCATATTCTGAACTATATATGTTGATCATGTATGCTTGTAAAGAACTCTTTGCTTTATTTAAGAAAAAAGAAAAAAACATAACCCTGAATAGAAATAAGATTCCCCTTCAGTTGGCTCCTGTATTTAAAACCTTCATGTCAAGACTATATTGAGAATAAAAATGTAATAACATGTTGTTTCATTCAGCCTTCCTTGGATTGATACGTGCTGCACAGCTGTTGCCTAAGTGAAAATGTCCTGTGGTGATAAGAGACTGAATTAACAGAGAGGATGTCGAAGCTGGAATCGCTTTAAAAGGCAAATAACTTTATTAGGAAATCAGGGGTTTTTTATAATTAGGTACCCCATGTTTTGACAAGCATATCTTCCCTAAACATTGGCATTATTCCTGTCTGTCTTTCTCTGTGATTGCCTCCTCTTTGGTTAAGGCTGCCAATGATGTTTTTAAGAGATCACCTGCATACAAATTAGGAAATAATTTTTTTATCCTCAGTGAAATTTATGTAGTCACAGACATTTGGAAATTTAAATCTGTCTATCCTAAGCAGTCATTTTAATTTGCATAACATTATTACTGTGACCAATGTTTTCTTGCACAGCTATAGAATTAAAACAGTTAATTACTACCTGGCAGCTCTAGTTCCTTAATTAAAATTGGTCCTGTATTTTTTCTTTATGTCTGAAATAGTCTTCAATTATCCTAGATATTTTCTTCCTAGAGATTAAAACTAGCAGCATTTGCCGCCTTCCTTTTGGGAGTAACTCGGGTAACGGACAAGTAGTCTTTTGTTTTCAAAATCTCACTGCAGTCGGTGCTCTCCAGAAGTAGATATAACTAAAATGCAAGTATAAATTATGTCTGTCCAGGATTGTATTTGCAGCAGCTCTGGACTAGGAGGACTAGCAGTGGGAGAGAAAGCTAGGGGTAGGTATTGCCGTGGTGTGCACACTTTGTCATTACTCTGAGAAGGCACAATATTGTTGCTGAAACCCTGAGAGGTGTCTGATGTAGAGATCTGGTAACTGGGACAGCTGGAAGAGATTTTTCAGAGTTCATGAGAGCTTTAGGGGTGAGGTTTTTGCTGAAATCTCAGGATATCAGTAGCTCTTGAGAACATTCCACCATCTGATACTGTATTTTTGCTAGAACTGCTTTGGACATTCTCTGTGCCTCTCCAGCCTTTAGACTTTGAATGCCTCATTTATAGTTGACTTTTAGCTTCAAACAGCATTTTTGTGGTAAATTTCCAGGCTTGAAATATAGATTTATTTTTTTCCTAAGAAAACAAAACCCACACTAGAGTTGAGAGAATGAAGGTACGTAAGATAAAAACGTTAGAGGCACTTCTGAAGTCACAGTGAAGTATGAAATCTTCCTGATTAGAGAACTTTTATCTTTCTTACTCAAATGCCAGGTAAGTGAGTGCTGGTATAACATTGTTATTTAAATACATTTGCTTGTTTTCTACCGAAAAACACATTCTCCTGTAAGACTGGTTTTGTGAGTAGTGGTCAGCAGCTAATTCCCTGGTTGTATTGCTTCCCCAGGAGCTGCAGGCCCATGGAGCTTGTGGTGGAAAAGGAAGCGTGCAATAGGGAGGAGAACCTCTGTGCTTTGTGGTTGTGGAGTGAACTGTGTTAGAGGGAAATTTCCCATAGAAAATAACATAGGAAAAAAGAACAGGTTTGGGGTGAACACAATGGGTTGTCATGGCCCGTGGTCACAATGTACCAGCTGGTTTGCAACTGATAACATTGTATGATAAATCAAAGGAAATTTCATAGGGGCTGAGAGATTCACATTTGGATTTTTTAAAAAAAAATCACCACCAAAACAAACAGGACCTAGTACATTAAAAATGTATCAGTATTACTAATTTCTAAAGCTTTACTCTTCTCAAGCTCTATGTGTTAAAATACTTTAGACTTTTTGTTATTGTTGAGGTCTAATGTTCTGCCATTTCATCATCACTTCAACCTAGAATTTCTTTGGCTTAACTTTGCAACTTGCATTGAATTTTGTTACAGACATTATATCACAATAATTGCAAAACAGCAACAGTACCTTTGTTTTCCCACTGCTGTTTGGTTGTTTCCAAGTATTCCATCACTGACAACATATTTTTTTTTGCTGTTTCTATTTTCCTAGGATATTGAAAAGATTTAATAATGTGTCATTCATTTAGGGGATCTACAAGGGACAGGTGTTTGGCTTTCGTTTGGTAAGAATTGCAGACGTGCAAAGTTTTCTGACAAAAGAAAAAGTAGAATAAAGTGAAAGATGAAGAGAAAACTGAGAAAAAAAGAAAACCCCCCAAAACTATGACTCCAGCTGTAGCACACGAGTGCTGGACAAAATGAGACTAGCCACTTTGGTGCCTTTGATAGGAAGATACAGGTCATTTGGACCCCTGGCAACCTTAACTTCGTGGCTGACATTATGTGACCAAAGCGTTCAAGGACACACAGGAAGGAACAGGGGGATTTAAGGATTTCAGGCAAATCTTCCACAGACAGTACATATGAAATAAAAAAACAAAATAGATATTTCCTTATATTTTTAAAGGCATTTTTTGAAATAAAGGCTTTGTATTTTTTCTGCAGATGCTCTATTTTTTCTGCAGATGATGGTTAGATTAATAATCCTGCCAGTGCTAATGGATGTTTGCTTCATTTCGGTGCTCTAGAAGCCACCTTCTTACCTCCCTCAGGGCAACTAGTGGGGACAGAGGCAAAGTACAGAGAAAGATGAGGATTTCAGAGGTTTGAGAGTCGGTCTGCAGTGCAGCAGGTGCCGCCAAACAGACTGAAGAGATTGCAGCAGGAGAAGCGGTGATGGTATGTTCACACGGATGTGGGAGCGAGCCTGCAGGCAGCGAGTCTGTAGCAGACCTCCTGCAGCTTCTGCCAGTGGGGATGCTGCTATAGTGAAAATACTAGAGAAACTGTTCCACAGAGCTAAGGAAGCCAAATTCCCACAAACCTATACCCTCTATTCCCTATTTCTCCCTTTTTACCTCCTCCCATTAGATCCCTCTCCAGTCCCTCAGTGAAAATATCTCAGACCCCAAATGAAAATACCAACTTCTTCCCTTCTCCCATCCTCCCTCAGGCCCTTTCAGTACCTCCAGCCCCCTCTGTAAGTACCATTAGCTTTTTTGGATCCCAAGTGCCCTTGCACTTCAATATCCCATAGCCTCTGTCATGTCTCTTAGCTACCTATTTTGACCCATGATTTGGACCAGGGACATCATCTGCTGTGGCTTGTCCAGAGCTGCATTTCTCCTGTATGGTTGGCTGGCTGCTTCCCAGAATCATGGAAACACAGAACGATACGGGTTTAGAAGGGACCTCTGGAGATCATTTACTAACTCCCTTGCCAAAGCAGGTCCACCCAGAGCAGGTTGCACAGGAACGTGTTCAGGCGGGTTTTGAATGTCTCCAGAGACAGAGACTCCACCACCTCCCTGGGCAGCCTGTTCCAGTTCTTTGCCACCCTCAAAGTAAAGAAGTTCCTCCTCATGTTTAGGTAGAACTTCTTACGTGCAAGTTTGTGTCCATTACCTCTTGTCCAATCCCTGGGCACCACTGAAAAAAGACTGGCCCCATCCTCGTGACACCCCCCCCTTAAGTATTTATAGGTGTTGATCAGATCCCCCCTCAATCTTCTCTTCTCCAGACTAAAAAGACTGAATTTCCTCAGCCTTTCCTTGTAAGAGAGATGTTGTAGGCCTCTAATAATCTTTGTACCCTCTGCTGTACCCTCTCCAGCAGTTCCCTGCCCTTCTGGAACTGGGGAGCCCAGCGGAAGAGTGAACAGACTTTGTTATCCCTACATTTCCCTCTCATGATGTATGAATGAATTTTCTGTGCCTCACTCGGGCATCTCTTTGCTATATTTGGACATCTAGCAAAAAGAAACTGGAATTCAACTTCAGTTTAATAAAATACCTTGATACATTGTGTCAGCTAATGACTGAAGTGGGCTGGATCTGATGACCTTTGAAATGTCCATCAGTCTTGACTTTCTGTATTCCTGATGTTTTTAACAGCAGTACAGTCTCACGACTCTCCTCCGGTAGTCCCTTCAGGAAAATAACATGCAACTATTGGTAATTTAAGCTGCTGCCATCAGTCCCACGTGAAACTTGGCTTGCATTTGCACTTAATGCTGGCTGTCAGCTTGGTAGAGCACCTATTGCAATCAAGGCAGAGACCTCAGAAGGGTTGTTGATGCCTCCTTCAGCCTGGGACAGATGCTCTCTCGTGGTACGTACTGATTGCACTTTGGGGGAGCTGAGGTGCCTCGGTCTCGGCACAACAGGTACTGTACTGTTGCAAGAATAGCAAGGGGGATTTTCTGGGACAAACCGTGGCAGTCACATCTGGTCAGACCCACTCAGGACGTACTCTTGGATGTGACTGTGTGAGGTGAGGTTTCTCGCCCTTTAAAATGCTGGGACTGTTCACAGTCACAATGGGTGAAATGAAGTGTCTACAAACCTTTTCAGGATCATTCACTGTGCTGATCAATCCAATTTTGTTTCAGTTGCAAAAACATGATGAACTAGATTACATATGAAAAAATTATGCAAACCAGGAAGTCAGCTCTCCGGATTTGGAGAGTCAACTCTCTCTACTGCTTTCAGAGCAAGGTTTGCCTAAATCGGGGTTTAAGAGATTTGGATAAGCCCCTTATTCTATTTTCCATACAACAAATACCATCAGCACAAGTTGTTCTGTATGGTCTCAAAAAAGTTTAGGAAACAATAAACTCTCTTTCTAATGCCCCCCCTCCCCCCGCCAAAGTATTTTTAGAGCTCAAATAAAATGCAAAGGGAAAACTTTTGGATAGCGTTACAAAGGAAAAGGGTGTGAGGTACCAGTAGGTGGTGCTGATACAACAGTAAGCAGGGCCTGCAGACTGGACTTTAAAGCCAACAGTTCAAAACTTTCCCTCCCATTGCTACAGCACTTTCTAATTTTAAATATTATCATCTTGTTGCTGGGAGGGGGGGGGGGATAAGAGCTGTGGCTACGTACCAAGGTGACTGCTAAGCACTAAATTCTATATACACAGAGAACAAAAAGACAATATATAGCAATATTTTGTTCCTCCACTGGTTCGTGCGAACAGGTTAACAACATACTATGTAGCAGTCATGGGAATTCTCAGAAGTTTTGACAAAATGCTACTGATGAACTAAAGGTCAAGTTGAGGCAGTTTGTTTACCTTCAATACAGTTGACACCTACGGGAATACCTCTGTATCACTGCAAACACACAAGAGACGTGCTTGAAACTTGGCAGTTGAATTGTACAGCAGGCACTTGAAAAAGAATTCGTAGAGAAATAGTCACTGCATAGAATAGCATCCCTACCACTTCGAATTGTTGTCTGAAATGGAATCATTTACCCTGTAAATTATTCAAGGAAAAATATTAAAAAAATATGTTTCCCACAAAGTGCTCTTAATATAAGTGTCTCATGGTTGCCCAGTTGCGGAAAGCATCCGTTGCCCTTGAGTCTTTTTTTCCCTCCTCTCTGCCAGTGCACAGCTCTACCGTAAGTTAAAGTTAAATGTTTGTTAGGGAAAAACAGTTGAAGTACAGGCAACACATCATAAGGAATTTAATCCCAGGAAATACTAATTTGTTATTTAGTTTGCTAGTGGTGATTGCAATTAATGGATTTGTGAAATTTCTGTCTCTTATAGATAGAATTATACACAGTTTTCATGCTTAATTTCACATTATTTGCCCTGACTTAGAAAATTTAGTTCCCAGTTCTTCTGGAAAGAACTAAAATTTTGTCTTTTTTTTTTTTTTTTTTAAAGATTCTAGTTGTGGAGTAATGCTCAGAAAGACACATCTAGAAAAACATAACACATTTCAACCTTGTTCTGGACCCCAAGGGATGCTTATTATTTTTGGTCTTTGTTCCTTTTATCATTTTATTACTTCTTCCTTCTTGGAACACAGTTTGACCTGATCTTTTTTTTTCTGTTGGAGAGTGAAATTAGAGTGTAGCAGGGAACATGGCCAATACTTCATCCCCATCCATGTAAGCTTTTGACCCGTAACTCAGCACAAGCTCTAGAAAGTCATCTACAGGCATCCCGTCCAGGCAACCTTTCCTCTCACTTCTACATTTGCATTTCTCATCTTTGGCAGTTCTTTAATCTTCCCTCGTTATTGAAACAGTAAATGGAAGCAATGAGGAGGGAAAGAAGAATTAAAGGAGGTGAATAACAAGAGGCAGCTGTTGGCTGCTACTCAGCAGCCACAACAGTATCTTCTAAACATTTACAGACAAATGATAGAAATCTGCATTAATCTGCATTAGGAGGGACAGCCCACGGTGGAGCTGTAGAACCTGCCACACCTTGCAAGCTGAGAAATGATGAGCCCCACCTGTGCTATTGCAGTATATGTGAACTTTGGAAGAAGACATCACCTGAATAATGTCTATAAAGAAAGAATCCTGGAAAAAGAGACATCTCCGGTGAGTCTTTGAAGTGCTCTCTACAAAGCAAAAGCATAGGAATGCCAAGAAAGGTCACTTGGTAGGGCATAAATTGGTAGATGGATCCTTGCAGGTTTCTGCAAACTCGAGCAGCTGGGAGTTAAATGCAACTTGTGTTTGGAAGGAAAAATTTTCTCTTCCACTCATTTCCTTTGTTAATAACGGTTTTGGCCCTTGCTCAAATCAGGATGAAAATTTAAAATCTTGAAAAATATTCATGAGCAAAATTAAATAGGTCATTTATTTTTAATGATGTCTTGCTTAGTTTAGATAGCTTGAAGTAACTTTGAAAATAAGTGACTTAGGAGAGCTGGAATCTCCCAATTAATAATGATGTTAATAGATATTTTGACAGGTACAAAATGTGGTGTTTTTTCCCCAAACTA
This sequence comes from Calidris pygmaea, assembly GCA_003697955.1. Classification (NCBI taxonomy): domain Eukaryota; kingdom Metazoa; phylum Chordata; class Aves; order Charadriiformes; family Scolopacidae; genus Calidris; species Calidris pygmaea. The sequence goes on from QJSC01026092.1 coordinate 916,012, forward strand.
TTTTCAGGAACAAATATTTGTTGAAACCAAAGCCCTTTCCTCAATAACATGTCAGTTCTGACAATCTGTCATTTTGCAGTCGGAAAAATCACTTGAGTGAGAAATTTCTGCCCAGCTGTATTTAGAACAGGGGAGGGTCAGGCAGCTCTGCAAGCCTGCCTCATTGTTCTTCTCCACAGATGACTGTGAAAATACTCTTGAGGTTCTCCAAATTCTCCTAGTCATCTAATAACCCGCTTCTGAGAGAAGGCACTGTCTTTTTATGTACCCTGGTGATGTGTGAAGCTGGACAACCTCTCATTCGCCACTAATCAGTGAGGAGCTGCTGGTTGCAGGGCTTACATTATTAAAAGAATTGCTGAAGGGTCAACTCATGCTTTTGTATTGATTTGCCATTTAAGAGCTACAAGTTGTTCGTGGGTCAGCCTGCCTCAAAAAACAGGTTGTTGGGAGTTTCCTCCAGTGTGTTTGTGCAAACATCAATTCCTCTCTCTGACTTGTTTTGCATTTAAGTAAAAGGCACTTTAAAAAAAGGAGTCCTGAAAGCTCATCGTTTTCCAGTGCGCTGTGTAATGCTAGGCGATGAGACACTAGTACAGGCCAAACCTTCCCAGGATGGATATTTGGAGTCAGTGCCACTATGCTGGAGCCAAGCTCCCTGGAAAGACTCTTAGAATCATAGAATGGTCCAGGCTGGAAGGGACCTCCAAATGTCCTGTGGTCCTCTTCCTCCTGGAATATTTTGCATAGTCCCAATCTCATGTGCGGCTGCACAAATACTCCGTGCAGGATAGGATATTTTTGGCCTTGTTTGAAATTACTTCATATTACATGGTAGCATCTTCTTATTCTATTGGATCTCCACTCAATTTGCTGTCAAAACTTTGCAAGTTTGGGCACTATTCGAAACTGTTGATTTGTTAAAGGAGGCTTTTATGTATCTCTACCCTTGTGAGGGTGGAATTGCGTTCAATATATTGCTGGCTTCACCAAGTAGCTGGCATTGGCCCAAGAATGAAAGATAGCAAGATTGGCAAGCCCTAGCACCTTCAGAGACACTGACATTGGTCTAGCAGAGGCAGAGCAAATGCTGTGGGTGCGCTCTATCAGCCAGTACCGCTTCCAGGAGAGGAACAATAACAAGATAGAGATCTTTGATCAACAGAGAGATTTCTTTTGTAGTGACACCACTGGCACAGCATGTCTGTGAAGCAATCAGATGCTACATTTGTATTGGAAACAAACGAACTGATTTTTATTGTGAAAAGAAAGAAAAGGGAAAAACATGCTGAATTACCCAACAGAATATTGCTGCATTAAGTAATTCAAAATGAGCACATTTTTGGCCATTGAGGGACCTTTCCACATTTCTCTTATCGGTAATGACATTAAGCTCAATTTTCTTGTCTAAATATCCCCTGAATTTTCAAAACTCCTCTATTTCTGTCCGAATGTGAGTGGAATATTGGATTGCACAGTTAATCGTCTGGATCATTTCACTCATCAGTAGCTGCTTTCGCAGCTAACCAAAGAGGCGACTATGTGGAATTCAGATTGGAGTGTAGAGGCTTGATTGGGTGAAAAGTGTGTGCCAGTTTTAGGCGAAGAATGGAGTACAGAATTCAGAATTGCAATCCGTGACTTGATGAGTTCCTACTCATCAACCGCATGGTTATAACTGTTCATGTGTGTTCTTGGTGTGTGACAAAAACAAAGTATCATGACTTAGATTACATATCTTTAAGTGAATACTGTAACCTTACAAAAAGTTCAAGTAAGTTGTGGGGTTTGATTTAGGTTACCATACCTTTGAAGTGGTTAAAAATAAGTGTTGAAAGAGGCATAATGTACCAGGAACAGTTCAGTCATCAGAGTAATTATGCCGGTAGCACAGTCCAAAACTTTTTCACATATAGACAAACCTTGAGAGCCTTCAGGCTGTAATGTGATCTGTACAGGTTAACTATTCCGACATGGTTAATTATTGTACCTTTTGTTATGGCTGAAGGGGAAGTTTGCTAGAAATCGACAATCAGAGGGTGAACAGAGCAAAATTCAAAATCTGAGCTCTGTGAATGTTGGAAAGTTGAGATTTACAAGCAAACTTTCTCTGTTTGTATTTTAAGTTACCAGAGTTATCAGTCACTCCAGTGTTTAATGTATTTACCACCCCATCTCTGAGCGAAGTCAACATGTTCTGTCCTCCCAGCAGTAGAAATTAACTTTATGACAGAGAGGCTGATTTTTTCAAGGTCACTTAAGTGGCTACAGACACAGAAAAACATCAAATGGTGTGTCTAAATAGTGTCTAAATACTTTGAAAAATCTGGTCATAAGTGATTTGCTTAAGATTATGGTGCAAACCTGTCATGGAGACTTGAACTAAGGTTTTAGTTATGTCTCTCTGAAAAAGTTCAGTTCCAGAAGAATATGCTAATGTTTGCCAATTTTTACAATTAATTTCTTTCCATCAGTATTTGACATAGTATAGATTCTCTTTTGTTTTGCTTTTAACTTTGCTAAAATTGAAGATGAAATGGTTTCCTTCCTGCTGTAACAAACTATCTCATCCTGGAAACTTAATTCTAATACAGCATTTCTAACTGTGCATTTTCTGAAGATACATTTAATTCATTTGTTCTTTGACTTTGAGAGGATATGGCATAAGGTCAGTATCAAGAAGTGGTCAGAATTTTAAATATAGACTAGAGACTGGGCCCCTGCTGACATTTGAAAAATCTGAGCTCTTCCATTAACTGTATGCAGTACAGGTCAGTTAAAAATTAAGGCAGGATGGAAGTAAATTACTTCCTTCTTCATGGTTTAAGAAAAGGAAAATGAATCTGAAATTGAAGGGTTTTTTAACAAACCCGTCTAATAGGGCTGAATAAATTAAACTGTCAGGCTTTAGTCATTACACATCTTCCTGTGTGAAGCATGGAAATTGGAAGCACAGACTGTGCATATTATGTTAATACTATTTACTCTACTTGGTATCCATGACGTATCCTGGTGAGTCTAAGCTACAACAGAATTATGTCTCACAGAAAAGAAAGAGAAATAAGGTTAATGAAACAGCATCTTGGCACTATAGCTAAGTAAAACACATCTCTGACTAGAGTGCTGAACAGTATTTGGGGTATTCATGAGCTATTCTGCAGATGCAATGGCTCACATTAGCATGTATAACACCGAATCATCCTGTCAAAGAACCCTTTTTGTGTTCAACGGCGTAACAAGGCATTGATTGTGATTGTTGGATTATAGAGTCTGTCTACTGAGATTCGTGCAAGATGTTAAAATGACACAAAGGGCCATATTCTTCACTAGAATCCAGAAGTGCAACTTTCATAAAATATGTTGTCCTCAAAATATAAGGAAAGACCGTACATTTACAACTGACTTTCTGTTTTGTAAAGCTTTAGCATTCCGGAGTATCTTACATGTTGTTTAGATTTCATGGTAAAAAAACCTTCAGTTCCACCAAAGAGATGTTTATCTTAATTTACAGAAAAATCTATTGATTTGCCCCATGGTACCGTCTCATTGTGTCATATTTAGTGACAACCTGAAACCTATGTGATTATTTGAGAGTAAGCAACTTCTTTTCAGGGAAAGAGGAGACAAAGTTAACAAGTGTTTTTATCTGCTGTACATCACATTGACTTCAGCAGAACAAACATCAAAGCACTATTGGATATTGAACCATGCTTTTATGCTATATAATATAGATCTGATATAATACAGAGCTGATACTGCAGGAGTTAGTGACTCTCTCTTGGGCTACAGCTAGCTTCCCATCCCCCATTGTGCTGTCATCAACTAGTTTTACTTTGGAAAAGCTTAACACTTGTTATAGTCACTAGAAGACCGATTTAGCTCTAGGTCACTAATACAACATATATGCAAGCTGTGGTATGGATATACAAGTGACAGAATCGTGGAATGGTTTGGGTTGGAAGGGACCTTAAAGATCGTGGAGTTCCAACCCCCCTGCCATGGGCAGGGACACCTCCCAACAGACCAGGTTGCTCAAAGCCCCATCCAGCCTGGCCTTGAACCCCTCCAGGGATGGGGCAGCCACAGCTTCTCTGGGCAACCTGTTGCAGTGTCTCACCACCCTCACAGGAAAGAATTTCTTCCTGATATCTCATCTAAATCTACTGTCTTTCAGTTTGATGTTCATGCTCGGGTCTTAGTGCTATAGTGGCACGTGCAGTTATGTGGTGATTCTTAGGATGAAACGAGAATGACCTTATTACATTTGCATCAGGATCAGCTCCAAGGGTCACAACATTGTAAAGGCAGGTGGGGCCATGGCACTGGGAGCCACCAATTCTGCAATGTGGTTGTCAAGTCCAGTTGCAGCTTTAGGGAGAATGACAGGCTGAAAGGGCTTTTATACTCATTAGCACTAACATACCTGCACCTTGCTGTGTATTGAATGAGTAGATCACCATTTCTCAGCCCTGCCACCAGAACAGGACATATATCCGAATGGACAAGAGAGGTTGCTCCCTCCAGCCAGCCACTAACACTTGTCCCCATCTTCCCAGACCAGTGCCCAGGGCTTCCAGACCGCAGCTGTGGCAGAGATGCTCCACAGCATCTCCCGAAAAGGGGCAGCAATGCCTTTTTCTGGCTATGGGAAGAATTTTCTGACTCTGAAAATATCAACACTTATAAAGAAAGCTTGTTTTCTGACTCTGAAAATAGTATAGAAGTGTTCTGGCAATAGCAAAATAGTGAAAAAATGTAATTTCAGAAACATTGAACTGTTTTTATTGTGGGGGGTTTTTTCTCCAAAATAAGGCACAACAACCTTTTTCCCCTACTTAGGTCCTCAGATGCATGGGCAGACAAGGCTGTTACCCATGAAATAGGAGAGTCCTTAACTGGGGTTGCTGACTGTGAGAGTTCCAGATAGGTCAATGGACTGGCCCAGAGATGTGCAAAAATACAGAGGAAGGTAAAAAAATACATATTTAGTAACAGTAAATGTGGTGAATGGGAGATGAAGAGAGGTGGGGAGATACTCTTGTGACTTTAAACAGGCCAATATGTCCTTAAGAGAGTCTCAAAACTCAAGAATTTGATTTGAGAGAAACTGAAGTCGTGCTCGTTTCTGCAAATAGCATACTTGATGCCAAAGAAATTTCTTAAAGAAGTTATGAAGCTGAGTACGTTAACAATTTTCTTGCCCTTGGTGTGCATCCTGAAGGTTTTATTATGATACAATTTGGAGGCGGATATTTCTGCCGAAAGAAAGTAGAATTTTCTAAACCATTGATCTCAGACACAAAATTACCTAAAGTGAAAGTGGAATGATGCCTCTGTTGCAATGTAATATATAAAAAATCAATTCAAAAGGGACATGAATGCTATTTTGAGTAAATTCAAAAATATATTTATTTCAATTAGACAAAAACTCACTAATGAAATTATTTGCATTTAGCTCTGTGGAATGCAGTGAATTAATTTATACATGACACATTAATATTTCTGTTTAAACCAGCATAACCTATTCTTAATTTGCTTTGCTGATCAAAATATACAGCTGTAATAAATTTGGGGATGAGAGGAAACTAGCAAGTTCCAGAAGGCTTTTTCATGGCATGTTTTAGCAAGTGAAAATTTGGGCAGAACATCCAGAGAATCTAAAATATGAATTCTCTTTATTAACAATGAAATTAAGTGTGTTACTTCGTTGACTTTAGATTCAGCAACAAATAAGACAGTGTTATGGCTCAATAAATGTAACATAAGGAAAGAAGAAAAAAACCAACTCTAATTAAAGATAATATAGGCCCCAGGATACTACATTTGTTAAAAGATATGGAACAATAAAGGAATTTAGGTGACTACCTCATGGGAAATCGGAGGGGGAGAGAGACCTTTAGGGACACCTCAGATACTTTTGCAGCTCTCTGACTTTTAGTGATGAATATGCTTAATATACGCTTCATTGATTTTGCCATTTCATTTTACAATTTCATTTGAACGGGTGGTAAGGAGTCCCAAAAATTCACTTGATAAGAAACACATTGCCGCAGAAGAGAGATATCCAAGAAAGAAATAAGATTATGCAATATATGTCTCGCTTAGGAGGTTATACTCTAATTAAAAGAATTAATCCAAGGCAAGTTTACATGAGAAAGGAAGAAATCATGGAAGCTCTGTGTGTTTTTATGCAATGCTAATTTTGTTGGACTTCAGGCTTCCGTCCAGACAACATACGTGGGCTGTAGAATACAAGACAAGGCTGGAAAAGCGCTGTGCATCTGCCTCGCTGTGTTCTGAGGAAGTCACAAATATGGCTCCCACCAGACTTCAAAAGACCAATGCAAGTGGTTTAAAGATATGAAACCCTGAAACTATACAAATACGCATGAAGTGTTAAAATAAAATATTTAAATCCAAATAACAGGACCTTTCTATAAACTACAAGTATTCCACTACATAAAGAGAACCCCTCAGAGTGACAGGGAACGTAAAGGCAACAAGTCTCCCTTGAAGGAAGGCTTTTGCAGAAAGCTAGCATTTGAGTTAAAATTGCTCTTTAATTCAGACTGCACCAATCTGACAAGCCTCGCACCACTGCGTAAGACACAGCAACTGCTTACTGAGCAGGGAAAATGTCAAAAAGCCACATGATATATTTGCCGGGAATATGGGAAAGGCACTCAACACTACGATGGACTTGACCTAAAGCCCTTTAAATTTAACAAGAGAGTTTTATAAGTCCTAAGCAACGACATTTTTAGGAAATCATGAGGAAGAACAAGCCACTTCGTCAACCTCTTCTGACTGCTCTGGTTCATTGGTGTTTTTCTGCTTATTATTTTTCTCTCTAACCTCCATCTGCTGCTGGTAGTAGCCAAATGCTGATATCCTCATTTGCCTTTCCAGTTGAACAAAATGAGCAGTTTTACAGCCCCATATCCCTCCTCTTACAACAGTACCAACAACAGCATTCAGGGTTCTCCATAAGTGCTAGGCAAAACCCTACATCCACACACGGCTGCAGCCAAAATGATCCACCTGAAACCATTGCACCCAGCTGTGCTCCAGAGATGAAACTTTGGGCAAAAGGCCCTTGAGAAGGGAAATAAATGTGTGGTTTTTTTCTCTGCATAGGGAGTTTATTTAAAAAAGGGAAGGAGTCGGGATATTGCATAAGGATGTGGGACTCTTCCTTTGAGAAGGTACCCATGCATTGAAACAAATGGAGACAGGAGCATTTTTTTCTCCTCATTTAAATATGGTTGGACTCGATGATCTCAAAGGTCCTTTCCAACTTAGACAACTCTATGAGTCTGCGGTTCTATAACAGGTGCTGGACTGCATCCCTAAGGCAGTGGGAGCTGAGTGGAGCTGAAGTAAATAGGCAGGCGACAGGGGGAAAATCCAAAGAAATGCCAAATCTGGGGGTCTGGCCATGGTGTTATTTGGGTTACATTGGAGAGAAAGATATATCTGGATGATGTTCAGCAACCGGTGTTTTCTAGGCATCAAGAGATTGTGGATCTAATCTCTTGCAAACCCTCAGCAGCAGGTTTCCCCAGCTGCCCTGGAAAATACCAGCCACAGGAGACATGTGTTATTTTTGGAGAAGGGTGGAAATATCCTACCTACACTATAAATATTATAGCTTTGAAAACAACACAATGAAAGCTTTCAGGTGGTCCAACCGTGTCAGCTATAGTGGTTGGATTGAGGCGGGGTGGGGGGTAGAGTTTGAGGCCCCCTGCAATGTTTTATGTTGATGTAACAGTAAGTGTTGGGCCACGCAGATGCGTATGGAGAAGAAATGCCTGCAGTCTCACTTTTCCCTAGGTACATACAATGCATAAATATTTCAGTTCTAAGTGTTCCATTTAGCAGTCTTCCCTGTGTTTCCTTTGTGAAATGTGGTAGGCCAGGGAGATTTGTCCCACCAAGCACCAAATGAACCCTGCTGCTGTAAGTAATCTTTCAGATATGTATTCCTTGGATTTGTTTTTTAAGTAGTATGATTATTTATTCTACCAGTCAAATTTATCTTGCTAGTCTGAAGCTAGAGTCAAGGTAGGACTGAACCTTGACAGTTTAGCAATATTTTCTTTTAGAAACATAAGGATAAGTTTGGTGATTTTTTATTACGTTAAAAAAATACGATGAAGAGAATGGATAACTTTTTTGCCTCTTCTTCCCATAGATATTTATATTGGGATTCACCAAAGGCAGCAAAGCCTTAAAAGCCCATACAAGAGCCTATTCTACTCTGTTCCAAGAATATGTCATGTGCTTACATACTGAACAGGGCTGTGTGCGATAGAGCAGACTTAGCTGAGATGACTGGAGAAAATGTTATCATTAGCTCTGTAGGCAAACAACATTAGGAGACAGAAAACACTTGTGGAGGCCAATATGATTAAATCACTGCTTGCTAGTCACGATCACGTTGCGTGTCATGTCCAAAAATATCAATGCAGTTATTGAAGGTAGGAGTAACAAAGAGTGCAAGTGTCACATCTTTGAAGGGGGAGAAAGTATAAGACTTATCCCCTCCTTTTTTTCCAGGCTAAGAAAGAAAAAGTTTTGATTAAAGGAAATGATATCATGGGACTTTTCTAAGCAACATTCAACATACAGAATAGAAAGTTCAGCAGCAGAAATGAATCAAACGTCAAGTAGATATTGTTAGGAAGTCTAGCTTTTCCAAAAGGTTCCTCATGATTTCCATACTAATTAACCAATAGAAGATGAACCTTCTTCTCTGCCAAATTACAGCACTTTGCCAACAGGCTACAAGGTACCGGGCAGTGACTTGTAATGTGTCACCTTTCCAGATTCAGTCATAATGTGAAACTGGCTCTGCCACCCAACACATCTGGGCTGCATCTGGTTTCCAGCTGGTAAACGCAATGTAACACTAGGCAACTGTGCCTGCATTGACCCACACAGGCACCCAGGTTTCTGTGACTCTGAATATCTGTGCAAGAACCTCCATTTTGCGATGTAGATATACTATGAGTTGCATGTAAACTGGTATCTTACAGAGGCCAAGGGCAATGACCTGCTTGTATCCAGAGTGTGTAGTGTTTGGTTCCTCTAGAGCAGACTTTTCCTGGAGAGACCCCATTAAAGCAGTCCCAAACAGAGCAGGCTAGCAATTAATGTGAGCACCCCGGGCTCCAGTATCTAAATTCACTTCTATGCCCTCTTTTGCTTAACATTATAGTCCTGATCCTACAGTGCAAAGCAACTCAGTTCCATTATTCCAGTCTGCTACCTTCATCCCGCTGCAGTGTCCTACTTGGCACGTTGTACGCTGATGTGAATGTTATTGTGGCTTGGAAGCAATTTAAAAAAGGGACCCATTCCTCACCGCACTGCATGTATTATTTAAAATATTTGTATGTGTTCCCAGGTACTGAATATTATGTAAACAGATGTGTCAAAGACATCAGCCTAACAACAATACCAGCTGTCAGAAAAAAACATATACAGGTTGTGTAATGAAATTCAGAGCAACTGAATCAGTTACCAGGCAATGCTTTCAAATGTATCCATTTACTAGTGAGGAGACTTTAAATTCTTTCTACCGCCATGCAATGAAATGAACTGTGCTGGAGCAAATGCAATAGGCACCAGAGATATAATAGGTATTGTAGCCTGTTGCAAAAGGAGATGGTTTCCTTAGCAATAAGAATGATGCCAAAAGACTACCCTTTCACTTCTCTTGCTCTCTTTTCAGTAAATTCTCATGTTTACGGGCTTGCATGAGGAATCAAATAGCTACTATCTAGCTTCAACTGACGTGAACAGATGCAAAGGGAATAGATTTCATACTGATTAACCACTAGCAAATTTTATGAGTTCAGGCTCCGTTTAAACTTAGAAATACTAATGATTTTAATATTAATGTGCATTTCCTGATTGATGTTATGGGAAAACATTTGCATTATGTAACTGGCATGACATTTGAAATGATTTGAGCATTGGCATGTCACCTTCACTGATTGCAGTTCTCATACCATTGGGTCACATGAATGCATTTAGTGCTTCAACCAAATTCTCAGATTTTGAGCTTGGGGGAGGTAGGCAAGAAAGGATTCAGACTATCTGCCTATCCCAGCAGCTATTAGGAAATCAGGATCTTTCAGGTACTAATTGATTTCTGCATTCTTATGTGGAAATTTTTTATTGAAAACCATTCAGGATTTCTAAACACCTGATTCTCACAGGACCTGATTCTCATTTACACTGATGCCAAACACCGTTCTGGCAATATGAAAGAACTTTAAACCATATGCATTTTATTCTCAAGATATAAGGAAAAACTTACTTGTCATTCCTGAACACAAATGAAGGATGTTCTTCATAGTCATAACATATAAATCTGTAATACAGATTTTTTTAAAAATAAATTAGATTTTGTGTTAGAACATCTACATACAAATTTAGACATTCTGTATTGCTCTCCTTGAGAGAAGTAAACAAAAGCATTCCTCTCCCTGCATGTCCCTCAGCTATAACTTGTTTGATGTAGTTATGAACCTTAGAGCACTATGTTGCAGCATGTGCAGTGCTGGTTTTTTTAATAATGATCATAAAACACTCTGAGCAAAGCTGAGGTGTGCACAACACACATCCCTACTGTGTTGAAAAGATACTCAAAATTGTATAGATAACAGGTTCTGAAAGAATCTGTACCTTGTGGGACTAAAGAAGATAAAGATAACAGTGCACACTGCATGAAGCAGAAGGAAAGTTGCAGTGAATTGTAATGCCATGAGGGGTCTGCAGTGTTGATGGTCAGGAAGGGTGTTTTGCTTCTACACTGAACAAATACAATGGCAGTCTGATGCATTAAAAGCACAGTGTGTGACTTAGGTATGACTTAAGAGTATATGCAATGCTGCCCAGTGTTTTAACACCTCCACTAAACACTCATTTCGGTAAGAACCAGAAGTCCCCATAATTCAATAAACATGAGAAACCCTGATTCTTGTTTTTCTGAAGTGTTTATTACGGCTGAAAATATACCGAATATTTAAAAGATTTACATTATTATGTTCTCATTCCTGCCATAACGTGTGTGTGTGGCTGAAAAGCAGGGCTATAATGCCTTGTTGGGCAATGGATCAGATGGCAAACGTGTAAAATGCATTGGCTCCTGAGCCTTTGCGACACTTGGGAAACAGTCCTGCTTTTGTGGTATGAAGCAAAGATGGGTTTAATTTGAAAATAAGACTTTCCCATGAAAATCTGAGCCACAAAAATCCGAAGGGAAATGATCAGATGGATATTATCTCCAGCAGTTTCCTCTTTTCCTGTGTGCTCTGTCTTCTAAACCAGCTTGGAACAGGCTCCAAAATTTGATAAATTCACATGAAATCATCAGTCTCAGAGCCTCTCAGAAGAGCTGGCTTGATACAGGGCACCAGGCTGTTGATATTACTGTGCTGTGTTTGAAAGGGTGAAGCTGACAGCAGCCCAGGCATGTTTCAGGGGTTGCTGGTGTCTCTCACACTACACAGAGGTCATTGAAGTATTTCCAACACAATCTTTTTGCCAAGAGTCTCTGGCTGATAGTTTCTTTATCCTGAAGATGAACTTCAGCTTAGACTTCTCTGGCACAACATTTAAAAATCATAGCCCTTGACCCTTCCACATTTAGTTCACCTTCTTTCTGCAGGCTCTTATTCCATGCATTGAAGACAGCTGTCATTGCCTTTGGGTCACTCCATCAATCAGAGGTTTCCCAGGTTGTGTCCACATGTGGATATATAACCTCCATTACACGGGGGAAAAATGGTTTCATTTTAATGGTTTCATTAGATAGAAGACCAAAGCTTTCTCCAGCTTTTTGCTCTCCATAGGACTTCATTTTCTCTTTAGCCATCTAAAATTACATTGCAACTCCTTATTTGATCTCTGATGGGGAGTGTCTTGGTGCAAGAGAGCACAAACTGTACATGTGCTCTTAGGGATGCTTTTCCTCTCTTCATTTATGGTGTCTTTTTATTTCCTAGTACTCCCACGCTATCTATTGTATTGTTGATAGTTGTTGATACTGTGATACATACTTTTCTGAGCCCATTAAATATTAATCAAAGATATTTTTTTTCTGAAGAACACAGACAATTCTATAGCTAGTTGTAAGCCCTATAACACGGGCTCTTCATGCTTTTTCTTTTTGATTGCCTCTTTATTTTGCTTTTTCTTCCCCCCTGCATTGGGCTTGGCCAAATATTGTGATATCATTGCTATATCTATCAAAAATCATGTGAGAAATGAATCACACAAATAAGACTGTAAAAGGGAAGTCCTAATTTTATATCTTTCAGATATCCTGCTGTGAATTGTGGGTTGTACTGTGTGACCAGAGAGTGTCCTAAAAGCACCTTGGAAGGACCCGTGTGAGCAATGAGTGAGAATTGAGGTAGGTTCACTCTGTGGGGTATTTTTGCCAGACAGTGTTACAGGAGCCAGGGGGCTATGCCTGATGTGTCACCCCACAGTGGACACAGACCCTGATGGCCAGTCCCAACCCAGCTCATCCCACAGGAAAGCTCCACATGCGGCTCCACAGACCTTCATGCCTCCTCCTCAATCCTCCAGACCACTGGTCACCTGCTCTGCTCCGGTCAGGTGTTTCTGAGAGGTAACTACGTCTTTTTATCATTCTCCGGTTTTATTTCAGGACTCACTGACTTTATTCTTTTACCTCCAGCTCCAAAGTTGAGTGCCTTGTCCCAGAAGGTGAGAAAGGAGGCCACCAGCCCCACCGTTGAGGATGGTGGCTTGGTGGAAGTGCTGTGGCTCTAGTGATTAGGGGAGGATGCAACGGTCTGTGGGGTGACTACACACAAAACATGGGGCCCAGGCATGCCTTCAAGAGCCTAGCAGCTTTCAAAGATTATGGGTAGACTAGTCCCCTTCCAGAAAGGTCCTTGCCGAGGTCTTTGGAGAAGAAGGAAGTTGAGGACAGAGGACAACGTATCAAGGCACCACTGAGGCTGCTGCGGTGGCTGAGAAAGCATAACATTGGTGAAATGTCATAATCCACCTGTGGTGATATATAAAATCCCTGTTTCTGCATTTTCAAACAGTTCACAGCATCATGGGAGAGTGCTTGAAGGCATTGCTTGCAGTGGTGATAGTGCTTAGATTAGATAGTGGCATTTCCAGGTTTCCAGATGAAACTTTAAATATCACAGCTGGTAGCATTTCTAACATCAGTTGCTAAAACTACTGTGAAAAACTGAGTTTTCCCTTCTCCTGTCTGCACTGGGTAAGTTGAATTCCCTTCAGCTTGCTACATGCTGAATATTCAAGACCAGACTTCAAAAGCTGTGTTTCTGTCTGAGCAGCACAGACATTAAAAATCTTCAGACTAATATATGAAGTAGCTTCACCTTTCTGTCCTTGGCCACGATTTTGCCTCCTCCAAACGCTGCAGCTGCATGGCTACTTGAGCTACTTGCCCTCTTTCACCCTTGAAGTAGCTACACGGCAATGCTAGAGGTTGTATACCATCAAAATACACTTTGGCACTCTCTCGTGTGTGAGGACCTGTGGATATGCATTATTCAAGAAAAAAAAGGCTTTCCAAGACCCAGCCAGGTTTGGCTAGCTGCTAGCTGAGCCCTCCTGGAAATCAGAGGGAACTTGTACCATAACGACAACTCAAAGCAAACGTCGTCTGATGCACTGCATTTCGCAGGCAAAACTAAATGCAAAACTCCGACTAGCACAAAGTCACGGAGCATTCCTGTCACACAGAGCCTGCACTTTCTCGGTTGACAGTGTCTGCGATATCTTTTCCGTTGTGTAAACGTTTTTGGGTTTTTTTTGTATAAACACTACTTTCACCGCTTTGGCTGTGTTTAAATTCACTGAAAGTGGATACTGCTGCAGTGAAGACAACGGGAACGCATTTTGGTATCATGTGAGGAAGTTCAGTTTCAGGCCACACCAGTCCTTTGCTGAGTGTGATCTGTAATATTGCCTGCGGAGTTATTCCTGCCTGGCAGAAGGACTCCATTAGGATGTGATGCTATTACAAGCTCCTTTTTACCTTCACTGTGATCTCAGAGGGACAGTCCTTCATATTCTCTCAGACTTCCTTAGGAACTAATTTATCTTTGCAGAGCTTGTCCTGCTCTCTGGAAGGCAGAGGCTCTCATAATTAAAAATCTGGCTAGGAGCTGTTCTGGGGAAAGATATATCCCTCCAGAATGAGATTTTTAAAAAAAAAAAAAAAGTTGGAAGAATATATTTTGTTTTCCTCTCTTTTTTAAAAGCACTTATCCTGGTGATTAATTAATGCTATCTAGGAGCACACAGCAGCTTTTATCTGAAGTCTCCTATTCCAGGCTGAGGTAAGTGTTCTAATGAAGGAATATAGAATCATAGAATCATAGAATTGTCCAGGCTGGAAGGGACCTCCAAAGGTCATCTACTCTGACCCCCCTGCAGTCAGCAGGGACATCCCCAACTAGACCAGGTTGCCCAAGGCTTCATCAAGCCTCACCTTGAATATCTCCAGGGATGGGGCCTCAACCACCTCCCTGGGCAACCTGTTCCAGTGCTCCACCACCCTCACAGTAAGAACTTTCTCCTGATCTCCAATCTGAATCTGCTCCCCTCCAGCTTAAAGCCATTGCCCCTCGTCCTGTCACTGCAGGCCTTTGTAAACAGGCTCTCCCCAGCCTTCCTGGGGAAGGAAGCAGGAATGAAGCACCAAGAAGCTTAATTTGGGACAGATGAAGCCGTGCAGGTCAGAGAAGATGTCACGTGGGGTAAAAGCAGTCACTGATAATGGTGAAGAAGCTCCCTTCTGAGGAACTTCCACAAGGGACAAAAAAATGGCAAGTGAAACGCTGAGTGGGATTAGAGCAGTCCTCAGGTCCAGGACCTAAAAGTTCAGAGCCACACACCACTGTAGGCACAAAGTGTTTATCTATCAGTAGAGCACAGCTAGCTCTCTGTACGTGAGCTGGGTACTTCATGTAGAGCTAGGCATCCTGGAAGCGCCTGCTATTATTTCTTTCCACATGCAAGAACATCATTCTGACAATGGAACCTAGAAATTGAACCGTAAAATGTATTTGGTGAAATGCAGAAATGAGCTTTTCCCAAATTATATAAATTGCAAATGGGCATGAAGGGAAGCTGATTTTCTACATGACTTAATATCCAGTTTCAGGAAACTAAAGGAGATGAGGCTTTTGCTGGGTAACAGGATCCTGACAGAAGCTGCTAGTTCATGAACACTGCCGTGAACCTTATGGTTCATATGGCCTTGCTGTCTACGAATCAGGATGTTACAATCTGCTGGGCTTTTTTTTTTTTTCTTTTTTAAATTCATGGCAACAATGATACACCAAGTTAGCTTCTATATCTAACACAATTTCCTAAATTGAAAGAGCAAAAAACCTTCTCTCCTCTACTAGGAGTTTGCACAGAGATGAAACGTGCCAACAAAGCAGATAAGCAGATGCTTTTATTGAAGTCCCAAGGCTGCAGAAGGATTATCTCTCTACCTGAGTCGAGCACACTGCAGTGAAATAGCAGTTCTTTGTATAAACACTGAAGTGTAAACCAAAGACTGCTCACCCTTAAGCAGCCTAAGTGCAAAGCTAAATTAGCTCCGTTCACTGTGGACTGGGGTTCCTTAAGAATTTACTACGCTATTAAAGCTCCCTGGACCCATTCCATGGCAATGGTGACAATTGGAACCAAATATCCTGTGTTATACTCTCTTACCTGGTAAAACAGGTGAGGTGCCTGTCGGGAATGGCCCTTGGCTCACAGCATCTCCCAGAGCGAGCCTGGGAACTGTGAGAGAAAGTGCAAATCAGACAATGCCAAAAACATGCCAGAGACCCTTCTAATGTTTAAGAGCATAGATTATTTCAGTTCCTGTGCCTGGTAACACTCCTCAGTGTCATTACTAGGGGAGAGGTCTATGTATGAGTATATTTTTTATGACCTATAAATGTGTGTTTTTAAGAGAGGTTTGGGTTACACATAACATGTACAATGAAATTCAGATCAGCTTTTTCATTCCTGGGTGGCTATTTAAATGGTTTACTACTGTCTCCCATGCCTAGCTCTTAGGCTAAACTTTTCTGGAAGTGCAAATAGATGTAGGGGCTTTTGTTGGTAGAGAAACTATCACGTTGTACAAATGCCATGAAGTTTTTGAGGGGAAGTTTATAGTGCTGATTATTAGATGGATGGGCATACATAATGGGATAGCTTTATCTTTTTCCTAGCAAAGCCAGCCCTTGGAGCAGTTTCAGATGATTGTGTTTATTTTTTCCACGCTGTGTTGGTTTCCATCACTCTGAAACAAAGTTTGGATGAAGATCTGCTTTAGAAAAGAAACGAGAGTAAGTACAATTAAGAACTAACCTAACTTTTCCAAGTAATAGGTGTAGGGAAACAGGGAGAACCTTGAAAAAAGCTGAAGGTGAGCTTTTGTGAATCTTCAAACAAAAAACAGGCTTTATCCATTAGATTCACAGCCTTCCTACAGGAATGTACATATGTTAGAGTAGTCTCAGGAGGGCTGGGATATTATTCCTTGCTAGCAGAAACATCATGCTGTGAATGACAAGTAAAAACATAATTAAAATGGAATATGAAACTACATGGCTCACATAAGGCTGCTGTACATATAATATCAAGCTTTCTCTGGACATGCTGCGAAAGATAGAACTAAAAAAGGCATACATTTATATCTAGGAGTTATTTTAAATGGATCACCTACTTGCGTATATAAATATATTTTCATTGTGTTTTTCTGCACAGAAATTTAAGACAGTTAAGCATACTTGCATTTCCTTAGCTGTGTGAAGTCACGGTTCACTCATTCTCCATCAGCTTCAACACCATAGACTAAAAAAGCCCTGTTTGTCTTTAAGTCACTACTGAGGGCATTAAGCTGTGCCAGTGCATTGCAAAGACAGATTGATGTTATCTTTGCCGTTATCCAGAACATGACATGGAGGAGAAAAAAGTTTCTATATGCAGCATGTGTTGGTGTTTATATCCTGACATCACTCAAATCCATGGCAAAATTTCCATTAATTTCATTAGGGCCATTACACCAACCAGGGGCTGGTTTGGAACCAGTTACAAGAACACAACTGAAATGATTAAATCTGCTTTGATTCACCTCAGCTTATCTTACGGTAGAACTTGATGGAGAAGATAATTTTAATTAAAATAAACAGATCCATGTAGCTAGAGGAACTGTACCATTCATCATTCTGAATAGCTACCACTTATGCTGAGCACCCAGAAGCCCAAATAGTATTAGGTGAACATCCCTTTAAAAAACTTGGTTTGAGGAGCCTGTATTGCAATCACACTGATACAGATGCATTCAGATAGGTCCAAATGCTCCAAGACCAACACACAGAGTCAGGTTCCAGTTTGGTAACCAAATAATCACTTCAGCGTGGTGCACACATGCAGCCTGCCCGTTTTACTCTGATATCAGACAAAAGAGTGGTCCACAGCCCCCTGAGGCCTGTGGCAAACCTTTAAACCATGCATATAAGGACTGTGAGGAGAGAAAGTCTTCTGGTAGACGCCTTAAATTCATCAAGTAACAGTCTGCTGGTTGAAAAACCCCTGAGCCAGCTTTTCTGAGCACTAAGTGGGAACTCCCTGTTCCCTCCACGTTTCCTTGGGTCCAGCAAGGGGCAACTTACTGCAGAAGCAGAGTTTTTGGTAGCCACATATAGGTACGTGTAATACAGTGATAGCTTTGGCCGTAGGGAGTTAACAGACAAGGTCCAAATGCTCAATAGAACGAGTCTCGATGGTAAATTGTGAGCATGTGTGTAATTGTGGGCAGGATTGAAGCCAAAGTTAGGAAAAAGGCGTGATTTCAGTGATCTCACTGTGGCTGCATATAGTGTAATGACAAAAGCAATTTAGACCATGGAAGTTAAGGGGTTTTATTGACTAGATAGATCACCTTGTATTGTTCCCATGTGGTCCTGTAAGCACACCATCAACCAGCTAACCCGGCTAGCAGCAATTGTAACTCAGACTGGATTTAATGAGATATATTTAAAGTACACTCACAACCAGGTTCAACACACAGGACGTTTTTGTTTTCCCCAGGCTTCTGACAAAGCCTGTGACCAGCTGTGAAAGTTAATTGTATGTTATGTTGTAACTGGCTGGGGCTGGCAGAGAACCTTTAGCCTATGGTATATTTTTGTCCCTTGGCAGCAACACAGGAGGAGGGAAGGCTGAATTTCATTTCCCCCTGGTTTGATATATCACTAGTATGGCAATGTGTTGGGACATGTTTTTATGCTGCAGTGAGTTGCAGATGTGCTCTCCAAAATTTTGTCCTTTTGCTTCCATAAAGCAGAACACAGATTTTTAAGGGTTCATTTTCATAGACATTTAGCCCAGGTAAATCCTGCAATAGTGCTTGCCTTGTTTGCCACTGCAATAAACACTGAACAACATTTTCTATATTCTTTCATATCCTCAAGAAGGGCTTGTTTTTCTAATCCAAGACATCACTTGTCTTTTTTTCTGCTTTGGTGATTTCACTTTTAATTCCAGGTAACTTGCCTTTGCACGTCTTATCATCTCTTTATTAATACCACTGTGATACCCATCTACTCCAGTCAAGTTAAGAATGTGCTTGGGCATTCCTTATCTCATGGTGGGTTATGGGTTTGTTTCCTTGTTCCTGCAAGCCCGTGGATTGCCGTGTCTTGATAGAATGGGTGGGAATGAATGACTCAGGTGGAACGGGCACGTTTCAAGTATTCATTTCCTCGTGTTTCAGAGGCATCTGTTTTTAGTTTCTTCAAATTGACGTTTTATCATCAAACAGCAGAAAAACACAGTCTTCTTTTCCCGCTTCCCAACACCCCTAATAGATCAAATTTTCATGAATACAAGATAGATGTTTACAGAACAGTCATTACAGTAGTGTGATATGAAAGTTATAAGCTGGTTGAATTGAATGCCCTTAAGTGAAGAATTTTAAGATATTTAGCTGTGAGGGTATCCATTGAAGATAAATTGTAACCTGCCCCTAAAGATCATGAAGATATCAGCTGAGCAGCTTTACGAAGAGTATGGGCAAAATTATTAAAGGCAAAAACAAATCACCCCCCCAAAACACCCGATCACCTGATTTAAGTCTTTAAAATACCCCAACAGGCTACCTGGTTGCGTTTTCAACATAAGCCGTGTAGTCATCAGTTTGATCTAAAGTGGATCCTATCAGACTGACTTGGGGTTTGTCTGTCTGACTTTGGCTCTGTCTGCTTGGTCTCTGCAAACCTGCTTAAGCTTCTCTCTCACGGGGCTGGGCTGAGATGCTCTGGGCTGCTTTTGGGGTGAGCTCAGGGGTTCCACACAGAAAATGTCACTCCTTGGTCTAATCTGGTTTCCAAAACACAGCATTTAATTAAGGTGGTGCAGCTTTAGGAATAAAAAATAAAATAAAATAAATTAAAAAAAAAGAATAAGGCTATGAGCAGCATCTGTCTGGAGGTGACAGAAGACTATAGGGTGTGGGGACTTTTGGTCAAATTGGTTCCTTCAGCATGGAAATAGACACCGTAGGCTGGGATCGTCAGCACTGTGGGCACCTTCCAACCTCTGTGGTCCAAGTCCTGCAGGTAGCTCTACCAAATACCAAGTAGAAACCCTTTGTGGCTGCTCAGTGGCCAGGGGATGGTGTCTTTTGGGTATTTCAGAGGAAGAGTGGGGGTACGAAAAATAAGGGTTTCAAAGTCAGGCTGTGGGACACACAGGAGCTGTGTTTTCTAGTTTGTAAGCACAGCCCTGCTGGATGGGAATTGCCTTGTGCAGGTGTGGAGCAGAGGTTTGCACTCCAACCGCAGGGGGGGGGAAGCTTTACAGGGACACTTACAAATTTATCTTAGGTGGGACAAATCTAAAGTTCCCCAAACACAGCCTGCATTTGGGCAGATAAGGAGGCAAACCTGCCAGACCGTCTGGAAGCCCTTGTTGCACACCCTGACATCTCCTAAGAGCTCCTACCACCTTTCAGCAGGTGGCACTGGCACTGCATCTGTCCCCGACTGAAGAAGTCCCAAGAGGTAAGGATCCCTCTTGCCACGAGAGCTGCTTGTTAAGCGAATGGTCTGCTGCTGATAAGGGGATGCTCTGTGGCAGCCGGCCCCTGGACTGGGAAAGTAATTCATCTTCAGCTGCAGACGAGGTTAATAAAAATCGAGGCTTGTAAGGGTGATAAATTGCTCATTAAAAAGTTACACTGATAGTCTGGTCCTAATAAAACTTTAGCCATTCTTATCCGCTGTGATGCTGTTACTTTCCTACAGGACACTGGTAAAATGATAAAACTGTTCCTGGGGAAATTATCTTCTCATAGTAGTTCAAACGCAAAACTTCACCGCAGGTGCCTTTTAGTGTTTTTGTATGAGAAATATTATTGGAGTGTGCATTTCCTGTGACTGATTTCACTTTTGCCCATTTGCAGTCCCTTGTTCTTCCCAAACACATCCCCAGCTACATCCTGACTTGTACACTATTTTCCCCTTGTCTGATTTGCTTTTTCTCCTGTTCTAAAGATTTGTGGTGGAAAATTTTGCAGATTCCTTCCCTCTTTGCTCCTGAGCCCTCTTCACCATCAACTCCTGCTTCTCCTTCCTGGCAATGGCTGCTTCAGTCCATGTTCTTCCTTCCTCACACCTGCACTGCGGATGTGCAAATTCTTCTTTAGCACTTATCAGGTAGGTTGGGGTAAATTTGTTTAAAATTGTGAGCTAGCATAAAATGTTACCCAATTTATATGGTTATGGAGAATTTAGTCTCTAAGGTAGCTTTAGAAACAACTCTGATCTAAGTGGAAAACTGAAAATAAAGAAGCACATTGGGTGTTTCTCCTGCTTAAAGCCTGTGAAATAGATGAGTATGTATCATCAGGAAATTACAGAATTATTGTTTAATATTATAGCACTATGACTATCGTTAGCACCCACAGGATAAAGCACAAAGTGGTGTTAAGAACTGAATCATCAAGGAGAAAAAAAAATGATCCAGCTTATTTCTTCATGATGTCAGAACCTTACATAACCTTTGCTCAGTAGGTACCTAACCTGCAAAAGCATTTGTACATTCAGTGTCCACAATATTATATAAATAATATACATGAGCAAATGATATACTATATGCCATATAAAAATATGTTTCCTTCCATATATTTCCTATCACTACATCTTTCCACAAAATTTCAAGTTCCAGAATGAAAAGTCAAATAATATAAAATAAATGTGTTGTTAAGTATTCCCAAACATTTCTGGCTGTTACAGATTCAGAGTGGATTTCTCATAAATTCCATAAATGGAATGATTTTTATTTTAGTGTTCTGCTTCCTGTATTAAATGAGAGAAGAAGAGGAGTCACCATAACAACTGTTCTACCACCAAGAAAAGCAACATTTTCTTAAAGCGATACATCTATCAGGCATGATAAATATATATTTGGGGCTTATTGCAAAGATAGATGGCAATTGCATCAGTGTTGCCACAATAAAAAACAAATGAAGAGGCAAACCAACATCTTATGTCCCAGCACACCCAGACCTACAATTCTTCCTTCGTTTTATTTTCCTCACCTTGTATGCACTTAGCCAGGTATATTCAGCAATATTTCTACATAGCACCACATAGTTCTGTTTCTGTCTTTTCCTAGTGCAATACCTAAAAAGCACAATACTACAGCAGGACAGTGCTGGCAAACTTTAGCAGAGAGCAAGAGCAGCTTCTTCTGTTTCAGGTGGACCTGTATTTCTTGGGCTGTTTCCCGATGTGGAAGGTCTGTCCTACTGACTCAGGCATTTCAGGGAGGTGAGGCAGTCTTAGAGGATGTCAAGGCCTGGAGCTTTGGTGTGATGTTAACGTTTAATATCACTGCTGAGTTTCCTGTGTTAAGGTCTGCACAGACACCTCATAATCAACACCGGTTCCTTCTTCCCATTATAAGGAAAACAACATTTGATATAAATAAGAAAGCAATCATATCACAGTTGGAGTATTCCCTAGTTTGTTCCTAAGTTTAAATGTAGCTGGATAGAATAATTACAACACAGCAGTGTTGGTAAACAAAACTAATTTACATATAATGTCTCACTCCATACATCCAGAGAGCTGTTTTAATCCCCTGAGGCATTTTCAGGCACAAGATTACACTTGTATTAACAATAGACCTTTTTATCCCTCAAGTCTTCCTTTTAGCCTCCCGAGGCAGATAATATCTTGTAGCTTGTCGTCGTGACAAGGAAAATGCTCTAATCAAACACTCCTGTGGGCCATTATAGCACATAACAACGGGGTCTTTTGATGGCTTTATCAGACGTGCATGAGAAGGTTCCCTTTCAAAAGAGGAACAAATTATTTTGGCTTAACACAAAGCTTTGGGATATACATACGTTAAGGAGGCTAGAACCCAAGAGACAAAATGGAGGGACAAAACTCTTATTATGCCTCCAGTGACACATGATAATGTGGCTTATAATATATACTGTTTAAACTGAAATGCTCTCATCACCAATTACCAGGGTTTTGAGCATGATTTCCAGGGTCTGAGCTGGGAGCTGGGAGGGTACAAACTTCTGGAAATTGTATTATATCCCTTGAAGTTCAAAAGCTGCCCACAGCTGCACCACTTCAGGGTGTGATTTTGTCAGGACTTGTAAGAAAAAAAACCAACAAAGACCAAGTGGAGGACGCCGGTGTGTCAGCTCCTCCGAGGAAAGCCCGAGAAACCACACAGAGCAGCGTGGGCTGCTTTTGAGCCATCCTATAGAAGAAATAGCTGTGTAGGGTGTTGGGCAGATCATCCGACCAAGCTGTCTCTAGCTGGTGAGGTGGTCTGGTGAGGTCCTGAGGTCACTGAAAATCTGCCACGCACATGAGTATGAGCAGATGTGGGCTCATCATTCACACCTGCCAATTTTTACATGCTGTAATTTTGCTTACAGAGGAAAGAAACAGAAGTCAGAGTATGCTGCGCACGCCACAGGTATGTGGAAGAGCACAAATAATTTCACAAAGCAGTGAAATTATGTCAGGTCAAAGGAGGAGCTAATGAAGACTGGGCTGTTAAGCCTTTGGAAGAGGCTGTCCTTACTATTCTTAAAATGTGTGTATCTTTTAAGTCTCTCTACTCTTCCTTCGGCAGTTTCTCTATATTTTCCTGTTCAACAAAATAATGCAATAGCTCTTTAACATTAAAATATAATATAGTGTAGGAAGATTGATATACTCTTGGGTTTTTAGTGCCTGTTTGCTTTTTCACAGAGTAGTTGATGTTGAATGAGCCTTCTGGAGATTATCCAGTCCAAACAGTTTGCTCAAAGCACAATCAGCTAGAGCAGGTGCCCAAGGTGGTGTTGAGTTGGGGTTTGGATATTTCCAAGGACAGAAACTTCACAGCCTCCCCCTGGAAGAGATTGGCTATACACATATAACTCATTACTGTTTGTCTTCCTGCACAGAAGAGTAGCTTTTCCTATGTGTAACACTCCCAAGCGCTGATTTTATTTCTTTTTTTTTTTAAATCCACACATAAAAATACTACAGGCAACCATTGTTTCCAGCTCAACAGTACATGGGTGGGTTATGAAGAACTGGAGACAAGCACTTGCCAGAAACACTGGGTAGTGTTGTTCTCGTTACAGTCCAGAGCACTAGAAAGTTTGCTAGCCAAATTCCCAGAGCACAACCACTAAACAAGGATGTCTGTGAAGAAGCCAAGGACCAGTACTGGGAAAGTCTGGCACATGTTACAATGTCTTATGCCAGCCTGAGAGTTCAGCTTCAAAATACTTCACAGGAGACCAGGGTGACCCTCCAGAAGGGGTGCACCTGCTTTGAAATCTTACAGGCAAGGTGCGAATGACACCTCATTTATACGCTGCAGGCTTAACGTGCAGATGGTTTTAATAAATCCCTTGAAGGCAGCATGGATAACTTTTATGGAATTCAATTGAATGGAAGTTCTCATAAATAATTTCCACAGATTATACAGTATCTACACATACCGCATGCCATCTGAGCACATATCAAAATCCTGGGGCTGGGCCAACCAGCTGGTGCAGCTGTGGGGGCGATGACAAGGTTGGTGTCGCAGCAAAGATGCCAGCCACTACATTTAGTTAGCACTCGCAGCAGGTGGACTAATTCACAATTAGGCAACCATCTTTTAATAATTTACTCACCTTTTCCTCTGAGCTGAGGTGCGGCCACGATAACCCAGGAAAGAAGAGTGATGGCTTCAACAAGTACAAATGCAATCTTGAACAGCTTAATTAAATAGGGAAGGTGTTGTTCATTCCAGTCACATGAGGCAATATTCACACTGTAATGAAAACAGTAATAATAAGCCATTGTATTCAACAGGACAAGCCAGTCAAGAAAATACTCTGTCTATATCACGTTTTGACACTTTTGGAAACATAAATTGGTTATGATTAACACTAGAAGCGTTGCCTTGTCTTTTTTGCAAAAGAGATGAGTGGATTTAGGAATCCATCCAGCAGCAAGGCAGCCAAGGGCTCCGCTGCTGCCAACAAACACTCCACCAGTTCCTCCGCATGGCTCTTACGCCTGCCCTCACCCCTGACCTGCGACCGGCTCTCGCGCTCCCTCTCCCTCTCCGGTGGGGTTTGTTTGTTGGGTTTTTTTTGTTTGTTTTTTTTTTTTTTCTCCTTTTTAACTTGCCAGATACTCTCTAGGTTTGTTAGCGTGTGTTTCCTTGTTTCTGAAATATTAACGCCTGTTTGCCCACGGTTGACATTAAAGCCAACAGGCTTGGCCGTGGTGCGGGGTGCGAGGCAGAGCTGTGGCTCCCGGCGCGGCGGGCAGGAGTGGGCTCGCAGGGGCAGACTGTGGCAAGTCCTGACCGAGGCACTGCCTCAGCCTGCGGCTTGGTGCTTGTGGCCGGGATAAAACCCACCAGCTGGGGCTCCCGAAACCAAACAACGCCTCAAAGAAGCCAGAAGCACTCTTCACAGGGAGCTCACCCACTGTCTTTTTATTTTAAAGTTTTTATGATTAAGTGTGAGCAGCTATTAATACAACCAAACCAGAGAATCACAATACCCTGACTTCTTTAATCATGATTCTGGCAGAAGATGAAGAAAAAACCCTCAGTTTGGCTCGCTGTCACATTTTTCTCTCTTAAAATCAAGCAGCGTTTCTAAATCCTGTACCAGCTCTTAGCACACCCAGCGCTGCTTTGGAAGGATCTCTTCCCCGAGAAGACAGCATCTTCAGCACTTGTTGCTTAGGTCTTTTGCCACCCGCGATGCCCATCTTTGCATTTTTCCTATTCCTTTATTTACTGCTAGAGCAACTTCAACTTGGTTTTGTGCCCTGCCCAGGAATTATTGTAACAAAATACCAATTCCAAAGCTTAGTGTTTCCTACCCTACCTACTGCACAAGAAGGGCAAGTTACTCACATTCATCTCTGATAATGGGACCTTTGCTATGGGGATAAAAGCTCCAAAGGCTGTCGTTGTTACTCCCTCATTTTTTCTGCAAGTGTGATTGCATGGCTTCAACTCTCTCAGTAACATCTTCCTTTCAAGAATATACGCAATCTTATTTTTTCATGGCAACTTGTGATTTGTCATCCTTTTTCTCATGACAACATGATCTTCAGGCCATTTGCACTGTGAGTTTCTAACATCTTCCCAGGATGGGGCTGTTTTTAAAATAACAGAATGATTCTTTTAAAAATTGCTCAGATGTAGAAAAACCTACTATAATAATATATACTATAATGACAATACCTTAATAGAGGCAAACTTGTATTAAGCTGAAAAGGGAAATAATATTAACAGTGCTTGCTTTTGCAGATTTTGTCAGCATTCATGTTTCTCAGGAAAATGTTACTAGTTTAAGTGCAGGAATTCATAATTTTCTGAAATCTCTGTGATAAATATGACAACTGACGTTTAAGGAATATCTATTACCCAACCCAAAGGAGCTATTTTTGTCCTGAAATAGACCATGCAACCAGTAAAGCTAAAGCTTCTAATCATGACTTTATTTTTCACCTTGTCCTTAAGGGACAACAAATATAGCCTTATTACCAAGAGGAGCAGCCTTTCCTTGGTGTGACAGATAAAGACTTTAATCATTTGCCTTGAGGCTTTGTCAAACTTTCCTTATTGCTGTGTTGACAATGAAATGTCAAATAGGTCCTTAGAGCACTAATTTTATTTTATTTATTTGTTTCGATTGGTAAGGAATGACAATAGAAATAGCTGGCTGTTAAACTTAAACATCAACCCGAGTAAATAAATTACCTTTTATCACTGGAAGAGAAAGTATTTCCAGAAAGCCTTCATGTCAATGCTGGTAGAGAGGGCAACAGATTTGCAAGCAAGAGGACCTGCTACCTTTCTCATAGAAGAGGTCCCATTCAAGTGTCTTTACTCCATAATTTGTTTCCTACAGAGACATACTCTCACTCCTCAAAGCTGAAACAGGCACCCAGTTCCTTTCTTCGGTGCTCCATGCCCAGCAGCTCGTAGGCTACATACACAGGGACTACGGTCTGCCAGGCTAGATCTTGCCCCAGCTCCATCTCCCAGTCTTTGCTATCCTTTACTCAACCCATTTTTATTCTCCTTCGTCAACAAGCAGAGATAAAAAGTTTGTAAAACGCTTCTGGATTAATGACATACAAGTGATGCACTTCGGTTCCCAGGAGATGTGCATGAACTGCCCCACAGGCGTGCTGAGGTTTGCACTGAATCAGTGGTAGCTTCCCAGGCCCCATGGCCAGGTGTGCTCCTCCCAGCCTCTCCCTCCTTCCTCCTTTCCTTCAGTCCTTGGAGGTAAGGTGGAGTTTGCCAGTTTCTTGGCTGTATGAGTGATTTACACCTGTGTTTTTCAAACTTTTGCAAAAAGCAGCTGAAGTTCACAAACACTGAGACCCATGCTCAGTGTGAGCCGAGTTTCCTGCTTAGTATGAACTGTTTCACATGGCTGTTTCTGAGGTCACTTGGGATGAAAGACCACATCGGGAGGGAGAGCTGCTTCAAAAGGCACAAAGTTACTCCGTTGGGAGCGCTGACTATCTGAGATAGCCTGAAAAGAGAACAACAGATCCTATTCAAGCCGGCTCTGGGCTCAGGTTCAGACACAAACCACAGCTTTAGAGCAAACCAGAGCGCTGAGTCGGAACGTAGCCAGGCTCAGGAAAAAAAATTGACTACAGATCTAGACCCGAGCATCATAGCTCAGTGCCTACTTGAACACATGCCTCAGTCCTTACAATTCGTTGTGTTATGAGCAAGCAGGACACAAGCAAGTGGTGGCAGGCTGCGTCATGGGCTGGCAGAGGGACCGTGGCAGCAGTGGATGCTGCCACCCACCAGCAGCCCTTTGTGCAGAGGGCTCCGTTAACTTGAAAACACGTGCAAATACAAGGATGCCGCTTTTGGGTCAAGAAGCCCTTGAGCCAGAGATCGCTGGAGGTTGAGGGAGTGCAGCAGGAGGGAGCGCAGAAGGTGAAGTACCACCTTCACCTTGCTCCCGTACCCTCCCAATGCTACCATGTTATTGAAGATATAAATGCTTTGCAAAAAGAGCGTCATTGGAATAATGAAGGAGGTCTACCAGGGCCAACAGGCTCTGCAATACTCTTTTGCACTACTTCTACGGGGATCTGGGGGGATTCTGAGCCTCAGAAGTTGTCCCTCTGCCAGCCCTTCTTGGTGGCCTCCTTCCCTTGAGAAGGGAGAGTGAGCTGCACTCTGGTTATCCGTAACTGCACCGGGGCCTTATACGACCAAGTATAAGTCTGAAAAGGCTTGGCAAGCTCGGCTCAGAACTGGCTCCTGCCCCCAGAATGATCTCACGGGGAGAGCTGAGGAATACTGCTCGCCCCCTCCAAAAAAAAAAAAAGATGGGATGCATTTTCACTCAATGTGATTTTCCCAAGGAACTACAAGCACGGTCTACTTGGCAGGGTGAATTATTGCTGTAAGAGGGCTTGTGCGGGTGGACAAACGCTTATGTCATTTAAAGTGCACTTGAAATTCCGCAAAAGGCAGTAATTGCTCTTTCTTTTTCATTTTAGAAGGACAAGATACTATTTAGTAGCTGACAGGTCTTAGAATAGCAAACTGGATGGGACATTCTTTACCACCCCTCTTCAGCTCCTTTTGCAAGGGAAGAGAGACCTCTTCTATGGTCTGGGTAACTCCCCCAACCATGTCCCATATGCCATAAACAAAAGGAGGTTTTGATCTACAAGAATCACCAAAATCATAGATGTGCCTATTGTGTCCATCCAGTCATTTGTAAGAAACCTCTTAAGGCAGAAAGATATTTTACAGAAAAAACAGGCATTGCCAAACAGTTATTACATGGCCACTATTTGCACAGTAAACTATAAGCCAAATGTTGAACATTGTTATTTTCCAAAAAAAATTGAAGACCCCCCTTTTTTTATGATATGGACTTAGAGATTAAGGTAAATTTCTGCATAGTGACAGTGCTCTTTATTTTCAGTGAAGTTGAAAATGGAAATGGAAAAAGCAGATTAGCAGTCTTGAAGTTATCCTCATTGCTTCTCCTACTTTGTCAGTCTGATCCAACTCAATGCTAGTTTTTCTGCTGCCCTCAGTGTGACTGTGTCAGGTGCTCGCTGGCAACATCAGTGTCTTCACTGATGTTCAAAACCCATCTGGACAAGTCTTTTAGCTAAACTAGCACTGATTTACCTCTGGTGGAAGATTTTAACTAAGGTGGAAACCTCAGTCTTAACCTCAACATCCCAGTGTAATCATCTGTTAAACGGTGATGCTGCTGCCTCCTTCCAAAAGTGGCTTGAGATCTACAGATGAACAGTGTTATGAAAGAGGATGGTGCTACACAGTCACTATACTAATTATCACATACTCAGGGCTATCACTACCATTACTTGGAAGTTCAGGGAACTGCCTCTGGGAATAAAGAATGAGACATAGCTTATAGCCCAACAAAACTGAAAAACACACTTCCAGGAGAGTCATCCCTAGCAAATCCTTTTCTGAGATTACAGCTGAAATAATAGCAACAATTGGTAAACAGGCATTAATCAAGCTAGCAGATTTCTTTTAGTGAGAGTAATTAGCTACTCTGCCAGCTTCCAGTCTGCTCCCGAGCGGTGATTGGCTGGCAGAAAATTTTCATGGCAGACATATGAATGTGCACACCCGTACGCAGATCCTGACCAGATTATAAATGAGCTTCGCCGTGGAAGAATCGATGCATAAAGGTTGCTTTTAGAAAGAGAAGTGCTCTGTAAAAAGCCATGTCTTAGTGTGTGCCATAGTTCCGTGATTGGCAATGGGAAGTTTCCCGTTTATTTTTATGAAACAAGGATTTTACCTTTCAGTTTTACTCGTGTATTCTCTCTCCACAAGCCTAATCTTCAGGGGGTTTTGAACATCTGTCAGATTCAAGTGGCAGAAGGAGATGGGCTGTTTTTTGCTCAAAGAACATACTTTTAATGGATTCTGCTAAAGCCTGAATTAACCAAACAACACGTACACTTGGGTATCTGCAATTGAAACAAGGGCGAGGTCTAATTTTTGGGTCCATCTGCAGCCCACCCGTAACATGGGGAAAAAATCAATGAGATTACATTTACTCCATACATGAAGTTATTCGTAGATACTTTTACTGGACTAATCCCTCAGTTCACCCCATCCTAAAGGATACTCCTATGCTAAAGCACAACAGCAGTATCCATTTGAGGCAGTAGATTGGCAGCCTGGGACAAACAACTATAGAAGCATAAAACAAAAAGATCAAGAGAGCAAAAAGACAAATATTTACCTTCTGTGGTGTACATTCACAAAGACTAATACTTCTCAAAAGCAAATAGTAATTCTGAGTGCCCCGTTTAAGGTTGACAGAAGAGATCAGATTTCCAAAGAATTGATGCTGAGCACTGTCAGACTTCTGAGGAAATCTGCAGCTAGGATCTGAAAAATGAGGAATTCAAAATCACTAGTTGCCCAACAGAAATGTTGGCTGGTATTCACGAATTTGGTCTCATTCCTAATTTCCAAACCTCCAGCTGGGTTTATTTTTAAAGCTGTTCCAATTCAGTTCAAGTGCTCCTCTCCTAATTTCTTGACCTCCTGCTCTCTTGGCTTTTGTTCATTAAAGGAAAAGATAGATCAGTGGCAAAGATGAGGGAGCTCATTTTGTGTGTAAGAAAACACAGGCTGTTGACAGTGTCTTCTGTGACTTCTACATGTTTCTCTATTGCTTTTTCTGCTGCTGCTGTTCAAGTGCTGGTGTAAGCAATAGCTGGAAGAGGAGGTACCCAAAACGCAATCCGCATCTCTAATAATTGTGTAAAATTACAGAGATATCATATAACTGTATGGAGGTACATCCTATTGTAGGACGCCAGTAATGTACAAAATGCTATTTCCCAACTGTACTTCTGATGTATTAAAGAACTTACAATTAAATTACTGAAATCCAAAGCCGTAAAGGTCTACCTCTCTTGTGTTCAGCAGCTTATCTGTGTACGTGAATCAGACAGTAGAGCTAAAGTCGAAGGTCTGAGTATTGCAAAACAAAGCTATTCAAGGATGTTAAGTCTTCATAAGATTGAAGCCTGACTGGAAAACCCAATGAATAATGGGTACTCTGTTAACCAGTAGTTTCTGTTGGAAGGATTTGCAACTCATCACAGGAGAGGAAATCATCTGTTAGAGTTTTATATAAACTATTCTGTGTGTCTGAGCTTTCAATTAAGTAGACTAGAGGAAGAGTCAAGTGCCAATTTAATCAGATTCTTTAATATTTTTTTTACTGTAAGCTTATATATAATTTGTAATTTTCATTTACAATGGAAACTAAAATAATAAAACAACCTTTAGCTACTTCCTTGTGAAAAGCAAATATTGTGTAGCAAGCCCTGCCTTCTTCAATATTTGTAAAGCTTGGTAAGGCAGGGATTCATATTTATGTGCCTAATGCTGCAGATACAATAAACTGTGCTTTTTCTGAAAGAACATGTATGAAAGCATGAACAGAAGAGAGGCTGTCTGGAGTAGGTCAGAATCACCAGGAGGACTAATTGCTCCGGAATTTGAGGCAAATGTTTGTGGCACAAAGTTGTGCTGTGAGAGATGCCCCATCTAGCCTTGCATGAGCCTGTTGAGGTACCAGCCTTGCCTGGCCATGTCAAAGGACATTGTACCAAATGTAAAGCAGCAGCATTGGCTTCTGCCAGGCTCATCTGGCTATTCTGCTTCTCCAGGCTGAACTTAATGGGACATCTGTACATTTTTTAACTCTCCCTTTCTAGCTCCATGAATATTTGAGTGCTTCCTCCTTTCACCTCTTCCTCCCCTCCACATTCCTATATTGGCATCTGTAATTAGCTGTGGCCTTCAGCAATAACCACTGTCTCCCAAGCCTACCTTCTTCCCAGGGCTTTCAGTAGCAGTATCCACTAAAGGGCCTCAGATCAACTAATGAAGGAAATTTGTCCTGTCCATATAATAACTAACAGATAATTACTAAGCAAAGAGAAAGGAAGAGAGAGTTTGGAAAAAAACTTAAAAGGCAAATACTCAACGGTGAAAGAATAGCCTGGGTCCAGCATCTCCCTGAGATGGGCTGGGAGCACGGAAGGAGGTTGCTGGGTCAACGATACCCAACGTAGCACCGACACGCTTCCCAACCAGTAATCCACAGCCCGTGCTTAATGCCTCATCTATCATTGCGTAAGATGTGCTGTTAATTTCCAGAGACGTGAGTAATAAGAACAACTCCTACACGTGCACGCACTCCCACGCAGGCACACTTGAAAAGCAGGAACATCCCTTTCCCATAACTGCCCCGGAGGATCTTCTTTTTAAAGAACCTCCCTGTGGGACACGTGGCAGTCCTAGCTGCTGCTGCTCATGCCCGGTGGCTTTACAGGATACAGCTCTTAAAGGATACGTACGGCTCATGGCCACAGGTAGGCCTGTTATTATTCCACAGAGAGAAGAGGAAATGAAGTGATAAAAGACAAAAATGTATACATGGAGCGATGGGCTCTTGCTGCACTAGGGTAGCCCCACATGAATCCTGCCTGGCCCAAGCTTTGGGAAGTCCAACAGAGGCTGAGGGAGCTGCTCTACTTCCAGAAATCATCCCCTGCCAAATGTGTGGGGAAGGACCTTTGGCAGGGAACACTTTGTCAGCAGCTGAGCCCCATCCCGCAGCACAGCTGGCACCGCTGGCCCGGGGATGGGAGGCAGCGTGGCAGGTCCAAGGCAGGCAGAGCCGCTCTGGGAACCTCTCAGCCTTTGGCAGAGCCAGCTGGCACGACTCGCTGGGGTATGGGATATCGGTGGCATTAGGGGACCCTCCCGCCCTGCAGGGAAGCTGAACTCACCTGGCTTTTGAGCGCACACCAGCCTTCGGAGCTGCCAGAATTAAAAATGCCTGGGGTTTAGAGCAATAAGCCTGGCTGCTGCCAAACGCTGATGGAAAAAAATCACACCAACTTCTGGTATTTAAGGACGAGCAGCCTCCATACTCCCATTTTAACTGGGCAATGGTCCCTTGCTAATTGTAGCAGATAGTTAGAGATCTCAATAGGAGCGCTGGGCTCTGTTACAGCAGTAGATGACTGTGAGTGCAACCATAAACACGCCCTGCCCCACTTGTGCAGCAAAATCAGTCAGGTTGGGATGTGATCCTAAGATTGCCTGCACTGTTTTGATCCAACATCCCCAAATCAGCGCCATGCAAAGGAAAGTGATGACAGTTACAGGAAAGTGGGACCTTATTTCCTTTGAGGCCTCACTCCTTCCCCTATGAGGTATGTCAATTTGATGTTACTATTAAGTCCTGTGACTGGTACATGTCAAAATGTTAGTGCTCACTGTTATCATCATTGTATTTCTCAGCAGAAGGCTGCTTATAGGAGTGACAGTGATTCCAACGTCTTGCATGCGAGATAAACATTCCTGTCTTACTGGTGGGGTTTGCATTTTTCAATCAGAAAAAAAAAAAATTAAGGGAGACTCTGTAGTAGAAGGGCATTAGCAGAGCTTTCCCACTCAAGACTGACAGAAAAGCCCTGAGAATACAAAGGACAACACAAGGCAAACATCTGTTCAAATAAAGGGAGTTAGAGAACTGCCTTTTGTTGCACTGAAGTAATATTCCACCTCTAAAAATTAACCACTGTGTTTCTCCCCACACTTTCTACCCTATTCAGATCTCCTTAGGATTATGTTTACTGGAAAGTTTTGCTTGTGTCATTTCTTTTCATAGCAAGCTAATTTGTGGTTCCATGTAGCTTAATCACATTTTCTTCAGCCTTCTATTGACAGTACTAGCTTGGGACAAATAAAAAGCCATCATTCAAAGGAATAACATGCCTTCTAAACATACAGTGACATAGGAAAGCAGGCTAGGGCTCAGACAATCCCAAACCTGCTCCATTAAGAGATGACATTTTTAACAATAGGTCTGTCGGACCCCACTGGAAATAATGGGCCCTCATCACGGCAGGAATTAGCGCTCACGACAGGTGATTATGTTCTGGAAATGTTCCAGTGCCAGCTGTGTTGCCGCACGTTATTTGTAACCTCTGTAATTGCGGCTTTTCAAAACCATTTTTATTTGGAAAGCCAGTATAGAAGGACAAAAAAAACCCTACCGCCATTTGTTCAGGGAAGGAAAAAATCAGCATATCAAAGCCTGAACAGTAGTGCCCTGTTTTCTCAATTGCTGGCTTAGACTCCCTTATTCTAACAAAACCCCAAGCCCTAATGTAATCACTGTTACATGTTTCCCCCTTTCCTCGTAGTCCAGTTACAGTTCCTGCTTACAAATGAGTGGACCGGCAAGCATCTGCTTAATCCCTGCGAAGGCAATTCCTTCTGAGATATCAAAATGGTTGGAAAGCCGAGTCTGCACCCGAGGGTCGCTTGAGCAGCAAGCAGGCAGCCTTCTGTGTGTCTGGGGGATGAACCAAGCAGGAGACAGAGAAGCAGGAGACAGAAGGAGACAGAGACATATGAGGAGCGGCTGAAGGAGCTGGGACTGTTTAGTATGAGGAAGAGGATGCTGAGGGGAGACCTCATCACTCTCTACAACTACTTGAAAGGACACTGTAGAGAGGTTGGTGCTGGTCTCTTCTCACAGGTAATTAACGATAGAATGAGAGGGAACGGTTTCAAGCTCCAACAGGGTAGGTTTAGATTGAACATTAGGAAGGAATTTTTCACTGAAAGAGTGGTCAGACATTGGAATAGGCTGCCCAGGGAGGTGGTTGAGTCACCGTCCCTGGATGTGTTTAAGGGACGTTTAGATGCGGTACTGAGGGATATGGTGTAGGGGAGGACTTTGTAGAGTAGGGTAGATGGTTGGACTCGATGATCCCAAGGGTCTCTTCCAACCTCAATGATTCTATGATTCTATGATTCTAAGCGAGCCATTGGAAGTTGCTCCCAAATGAGCTTCATGTGTATTTTCAATTCCACTTGCTTTTGCGTACACTGGCACCATCAGGCTGGGCATAGAACGAGCCTGAGTAACTGCATGAGCCCACTCCTACCAACTCTGGTCCCTGCTGCTGGGCTGCTTGGGTCACTGCTTTTGTCACATCTAGTGACCTTTCCATCAAAACCACCTGTGGAGACAGAACATTAATTTCCTTTGCCCTGTACCGAGCAGAGCAAACTTTCGGTTGCTACACAAATAATAATTCTTTCGCACTGTTCGTCTTGTTTGCGTCGGCGCTTTGGGAAGATTCTAGTCCTTGAACGTCTTTCCTTAGATCACATCTGAATATAGATTTGGAAATTGGTGGGAGAGGGTTACTCTGCCCCCCAAAGTTACAAAAATTGCCTGCCCGTTATGCAAGTGACGGATTACTAAGGCAGTAATGTGGGTAGTTATATTCCTGGTGGAATAGATAATCTAGGCGTGAATCACCTTTTCTCCATTGCTGTATATTCAGAGAAAGCACTTTTATATCTGACATCCATGATTTCTGAAACCACCAGAGGGAAAAAAAGTATATAAAAAGAAGTCATATGAGAAAGGAAGGAAGTTTTAAGAGCTTTCCTAGGATTTTTAGTTGCCAGGGTAACCGTTTTACCCAGTAATCAATATGTTTGGCATGTTTCTATTGCTTTGTGACTACTCCCACAGACAACATTGAAAGGTGTTTGGGGAAAACACTGGAAACGAAGGCAACTACAAACTTGGAAAAAAACCCAGCTTCAAATATGAGAAAAGGAAATAACTTATCCCCCAAATAGTCTAAGGCTGTATCAGATTTTCTTGAGAAGTAGTGGAGTAATTTTCTTTAACAGGTTTGCAGGATTTGAAAGGATCCTTTGGAGTGTATGAGTTTCAATACAATTCCTGCCAAGCTGAATGAAAACTACAATTTAGTTCTTTCCCAGGTTAAATGTATTGCATTGTGCCAATTATTTTGTGGCAATCAGTGAAGCACTACCTTTAAGCAAGAACTTCTAAGTTTAAAAAAACATACAGTAAGCCCACACCCAAGATGTGTAGCAAAATGTCTGAGCAACGTTACCTATTTGAATTTATTTTTAATAAGACATTGCAAATATCAGGCACTGATCCAATGCACATTATCAAGAAATTTAGGAATATCCCTGCATAATACTTATATAGTGTTTTCGATCCGAGCCTTTCAGAGTGTTTTTGTGAATAGAGGTAGGTATTGTTCTTATTCTAAAGGCAGATATAGAATGGCAAAAAGCAGTGAAACTATTTCCTCAAAGCTTTCCCAGCAAAGCAGGAGCTGACTTGTTGCTACAATTATGACTTATTCCTTTGTAGCCGTTTCCATTGCTGGTGTGTCCGCAGCCACACGGAGCAGGAGCTTCTGACCCAACCCCTCTTACTCATTTCCTCCTGCCCCCTTTCTTTTCTTTCTTGGGCTGCTGCATCACAGGGACCGCACCAGACATCTGTGATGAAGCTGACCTAGGTTAAGGAGGGTGCATGACCTAAAGCCCCGCATTTCAAAAGGAAAACAGCAAGGGAGCTTTAATACGCTCCTCATTTTTCAGAGCCTGGTCCTACCCCCACCTTCTGAACAGCTCTTATGCCCACGAGACATCAAAATGTTAGAAGAACTATTTATTCAGTTCAGCCTATTTTTCTTTTTTTTTTTCTTGCAGCCTTTTTCAAACAGAGGATCTTCAGAAACTTCACAGCTCAAGATAAAATTAGAAACTGCTTTAAAGAACTCGCTGCAGAGATGGCGAGATTGCAAGAGAGAAGACATAAGGAGATATGTCAGAACGGAAAAGGGAGATGTTTTTATTAAAATGAATGGCTCTAGGGTAGGCATTTCCCATAGCTACAGGGCAAAGAGAAAGCAGAAAAATGCAAAAATACTGACCGTTAATAAATGGAGTGGGCTATTAATTTTATTTATTGTCATTTATGTAGTTCATAAGGCAACCTTCCATTTGTTTCTGGATGGCGTTGCGCAGATTTGTGGTGTCAGGAGATACCCCCTGTGAAAATTTCTCTTTATGAACAGTTCTTCCTGAACCACTCCATATATTCTTTCTTTAAAAATAATCAGAGGCCTTGGTGGTGAATTTAGTGCCCCTGAAAGGTGACAGTGGCCTCTGTCATTGATCATGCCCCTGGTAATTGGTGGTGTGGTAAAGGCTGTTCCCCTTCTTGGAAGTGCCGCAAGGTAGCTCTGAGATACCCACGTCAGGCGTTTGCTCCATCTGTAGCACTCGTCTTCCTGCTTCTTACATTAGCTGTAAGTAATAACTACTATTGTTTTTGTTTTGTATTATAATTAATAACTCTTTTTGTGAACATACTGGAGGGAACAAGAGCTCGGGTACCATTGCCTGAGGAAAAATAAGCCTGTGGAGCGCAAGGCTGTCATGGCAGTGTCTGTTCTTTGTGATAAAGAAAAGGGAAACATTATGTTTGCAAATAAAATTGTAAAGGCTTCCCATCTCTGCTCAGGTGAAAGGATGGTCAGCACGTTCGCTGTGAAGCCACAGACAATGGTCTCAGTCAGCTCCCTCCAGGCAGGTCCA
The DNA here is from genome assembly GCA_003697955.1 of Calidris pygmaea. Taxonomy (NCBI): domain Eukaryota; kingdom Metazoa; phylum Chordata; class Aves; order Charadriiformes; family Scolopacidae; genus Calidris; species Calidris pygmaea. Next base: position 953,128 of record QJSC01026092.1, read on the forward strand.
CACCGCGGATCCTGGGGCCGTCCTGTCCCCAGCGTGCATCCAGCTCCGTGAAGTGATGGGCAATAGTGGGGCTTTCATATGGTCTGCTGCAAAACAACCCTCTCAGGATGGCATTGAGACATTTGGCCATTCATCTGTGCTGACCCCTTTCCAGTGACAGCCAGAGCACCGGCAGGACAGAGCTGGGTCAGATCCATTCGGGGTGTTTACAGACACCAGCAGTGTTGGCATTCAAGCCTTTACCAAACGTTGCTTTTTCGCTCCTTAGAGCTGCAACTTCCAACGAGATAAGATTCTCGACGTGCTTGTCTTGCATAAAGAAGGGAAATCCACTTTCTGAGCCTCACACTTGCAAACACAGAAAACCACAGCCGTTTCTCTCCTAATTTTTTTTTTTTTTCAACTGCATGATCAAACTCCTTTTTTGGCTTTTTCAGATTGACAACACTGTTCTACAAAGTCTGCTCTACCAGCAGGAAGGAGGTGGCAACTTGGCGGTACCTATTTTTTCAGGTCAAACCCCTCTCGGTCCCTCTTGCAGGGAAGATGGGAATGTGGACAGGGTATGTCTTTCCCTCAGAGACCATCCTGATGTCTAATTTCCCTCCTGCACCAAATTCTTGTCTGTACTACATATTGATTATTTAAAAATACATATTAAACTGGAGCTAGGGTTGTAAATATATACCAATGTGCTAAGGTAATAAAACCTTATGGGGATATTATAATTATCCCATAAAGAAACATGACAATCCCAGTGACTTGAGATGAAGCATAAAAGAAATGAAATTCGGTTAGAGATAGGGAAAATGTCTCCATATAACCTTTACGAGGCTCTCTGGTGAGATCTTGAGAATTAAAAAAAGAAAAAAAATAGCAGTTTAAAGCAAAATACCTTTTTCATAAGCAAGCAGTCATTGCTTTATGTTCCTATATCATTGAAGTACAGCATGCCTAAACCAGACTAGGCGGTGTTGGGCTAAACTTAATTGGCATTGCTGATTGCAAAGGCTGGGTCAGCTCACTCTTGGTTTACAGTGCTCTCCAGAGCCAGGTTCCAACACGCTGGAAGCTCCAGTGAAGACATAAACACGGCTTTTCTTTTGACGAAGCTCTCCCAGACTTGTTGAGAGTGCGCTCTGTTTGCTCTGTTCTCTTAGAAGAAATTTCATTGTTCACACTTGACAGCGTTCTGTTGTATGCAGATGTTTCTTAATTGGTTTCAGTTTCAACGACACCCATATGAGACCTACAAAATGAAAAATAAAATGAAATTTGATTAACTGTTATGGAAAAAGAGCTAAGCATAAAACTGAAAGATTTTGCGAGTAATGCGAGGAAGAAATAAATAAGTCACGGTGGGATGTAAGATGGCTAGATTATTATGGTGCACTTTCATTTCCATATTGCACTTAAATTCAGCAGTGTGGTGCGATATGCTGACTGCACGGCCGAGATAATAACAATATCAAACTCAATCAGACTTCACGGGTTCCAACCTTTCCGAAGGCAGCTCTCAACTGTGAGATGATCTAGTTATCCACGCAACTGCAAAGCAACCTGGATGTACGCAAAAGGTGCATAAATGTCACCAAACACCTGTGGTGGTTGCCATTAAGTTGGAATTACAGCCCGGGTGGGAGGCTAGCGTCATGCAGGAGAACCACATGCAGGAAAAAGGAGGTGACTGAATCAAAATAACTTGCTTTTGTGTATGTGTTTGTATACACATGCACGTGTGCCTGAAGTGATGAACAGCGTGTTTGGATGAGGAGGAATCAGCCGATGCCGATGTGGTTTTGACATTGGTAGACGTGGTGCTTACAGACAAGGTTTAGTGTCAGTGTTGGGTTGACGGCTGGACTCGATGATCTGAAAGGTCCGTTCCAACCTGGGCAATTCTATGATTCTTTGTGTTCAGGTAGCAGGTAGCTATCAGCTCAGCTCTAGCTCAGCTCAGAAACCAGCTCAGTTGTAGCCACAGTTCAGTATCCCGACTGACTTTGTGTTAATTCCCCTCTTGCGTATGGATTGCCATCTACTTGCACTACTGGTTTTCATGTTTATATCCAACCTTTATTATTTCATGTTGGATTATTCTCATTTATTAGTAATGCCAAGATTAGTGCCTTCACAAGACAAGCGCTACACTTCCACTACCACTCTCTGGCAATGCTGTTCCTCTGGTTCAGCCCCATTGCCATCTGGATGTGTGGGGGGGTATAATTTTACTCATTCTTCAAGTACTTTTGCTCTCAGAATGAAGCACCCAGGGGACTCCCTTGTTTATATATTATTACATATATTGTTCTTTATTAGTGCCGGAGTGCTGGAGCATGTCCAGAGGAGAGCCACCAAGCTGGTGAGGGCTCTAGAGAACAAGTCATATGAGGAGAGGCTGAGGGAACTTGGCATGTTTAGTTTGGAGAAGAGGAGGCTGAGGGGAGACCTCATTGCCCTCTACAACTCCCTGAAAGGAGGGTGTAGAGAGGTGGGTGCTGGCCTCTTCTCCCAAGGGAATAATGACAGCACCAGAGGAAATGGTCTGAAGTTGTGGCAGGGGAGGTTTAGATTAGATATTAGGAAGAATTACTTTACTGAGAGAGTGGTCAGGCACTGGAACAGCCTGCCCAGGGAGGTGGTGGAGTCACCATCCCTGGAGGTATTTAAGAAACGTGTAAACATGGCACTTCAGGGCGTGCTCTAGTGCCCGGGATTGTTGGTTTGTGTCTGTGGGGTTTGGGGGTAGGCTTTGTGGTTTTGGTGGGTTTTTTTGTGGTTGGACTCGATGATCTCAAAGGTCCCTTCCAACCATGAAGATTCTGTGATTATATTATACCATGTCACATGGTATAATATAATACAGAACAAGGTAGTGCCTTTCAGCACAACNGGAGTGCTGGAGCATGTCCAGAGGAGAGCCACCAAGCTGGTGAGGGCTCTAGAGAACAAGTCATATGAGGAGAGGCTGAGGGAACTGGGCATGTTTAGTTTGGAGAAGAGGAGGCTGAGGGGAGACCTCATTGCCCTCTACAACTCCCTGAAAGGAGAGTGTAGAGAGGTGGGTGCTGGCCTCTTCTCCCAAGGGAATAATGACAGGACCAGAGCAAATGGTCTGAAGTTGTGGCAGGGGAGGTTTAGATTAGATATTAGGAAGAATTACTTTACTGAGAGAGTGGTCAGGCACTGGAACAGCCTGCCCAGGGAGGTGGTGGAGTCACCATCCCTGGAGGTATTTAAGAAACGTGTAAACATGGCACTTCAGGGCATGCTCTAGTGCCCGGGATTGTTGGTTTGTGTCTGTGGGGTTTGGGGGTAGGCTTTGTGGTTTTGGTGGTTTTTTTTGTGGTTGGACTCGATGATCTCAAAGGTCCCTTCCAACCATGAAGATTCTGTGATTATATTATACCATGTCACATGGTATAATATAATACAGAACAAGGTAGTGCCTTTCAGCACAACAGGACTCATCTTGATTACCCTTCTGATACTGAGTTTCTGTGTTGGTTTATCATCCTAGATCAATTGAAATGTGGCAAGGGGGCGGTGAATTTTTCTTGTCTGTCTACCATTTATGCTGTAGGGACTATACATTTTGCTACGATATGAGTCTGGGCTGCTGCACTTGAGGCAGGCAGAGCCCTGGCAGGGAGGAGGAGAAGGCAGCAGGGGAGGATGCTTGTGGAACCCAAACTGGGCTGCCCAGGGACAGATGCTGCAGCTGGGAACCTGCCATGGCAGTGGGGCTGGAGGGTCCCGAGCAGGGCAGGGAGGGTAGAGATGTAGCCAGACCTCAAAGGTGGTAGAAAGAAAGAGGTTCTCCCAGGGAGAGACATTATGCAAAGTTTCTTGCAGCTAGGAAGCCACTAAAAGCTGCTGGCCTGTGAGCAAGACTGAAGGGGAGTTGGGGATGTGGGGAGGAAAACTTTTGTTTACAAGACTTTTTGGTTTTAATCTGTTTCAAATGCAGTTGATTCATGTTTCCTTGGCTGAACAGTGACTTTACTCTAGCTTGTCTTTTAGTGAAACAGAGCTGGAGAGATTGAAACAGTTTTCACGTGCTCACCAGAAGGAAAAGGTGTAAGGAGATCTACCTCAAAGCTCTGTCTCACGTTAGGTCCTGTCACATCAATTTGAGTAGAAGTCCCTTTTCCCCTTTTCATATCTAATTCAAAGCCTCTCTATTGTGCTCTGCTTGAACAAAGCAGATGAAATCCAGCCAGTCTTTCAGCACAAGAAGCAGCCCACTGCTGCAGAAACCAACATCATCAGTCCTGGCGCTTGCTTTTCTCCTTTCTTGGTGGTTTCTGCATGCAACGAAGTACTTAAATCACTCTAAGCTCCCTGCTGAGGGCCCTCAGAGAGAAAGTCACTGCAAGAAATCAGTCTCCCTTTGGTTACATTATTCATTCTGATGTAGGTACTGATGAGGATTCTCTACATATCCAGACTGTCTAGTGCAATTAAGTGCTATATAGTGCTAGGGATGTCATCCACGCAGTTTGCTTCACTTTAGTCCTAGTCCAAGCTACTGATCAGTACCCTTCATTTTCCTTAGCTCAGAGTTATCTGCCAGATCATACGCTACAGCTAACTGCTGATTTCCCGTCTTTCTCTTCACACAAAAGCTCTGAACTTGTTTCTTTTCTATTCCTCATATAGTTTAAATTTTCCTTTCTCTCTTCTTGCCCCTGCCTGAGATCAGCTTCAGTCTGGTTAGCAAAATCCATGCTGATCCTTCAAGACTTTCAGTCACAAGTGCTAGTACTATAGATGCAGTCTGTTCTCTTGGACATTTTAATAATCATTATCTATACTAGTATTTGCATTTTTTATAGAACCTCTCCCACCTCATTGCAGGTAAATGTCAATGCTGCCTCGGGAATTAGGCTGTCTTCTTTTTCCCGCTCTTCTCTTGATATGATTTTTTTTGATCCATCTAACCCTAATCCAGACTCTTTCTGTTTGTGCTGAAAGCCATTGCCTTTAGTTGGCTGTGGGTTGGTCCTCAGAGCTCTGATGAAAGCTACATTTGAGGTCGTGACTGTTCTTTGTCTGCCTTCAAAGGGGAGGTTATTAGAGCCGTCGATGAAAATACACAGTAAATAAAAAACGTGAGTCTCCCTGGCGCTAGATATAGTATTATTATTTGCCACCATCAACTCTGCCCTCAGCCAGCTCCACGTACCTTTTCATCTCTGCCCTGCAAGCTTCATTCTGTTCAGGTGGCACGTCACACCGACATGCTAATGAGCTCGCGGCTCCAACAATGCCACATATGCCGCTAATATGAATGCTGAGCACACGCGTTTGCATGCAAAGTACGCTTTGAAAAATGGGCTGATTATCGTGAAGAGAAGCAGGACTGTGCAGATGGCCGCTCCGTCCCCGTCCCGCTCTCGGCGAGGTGACCCCTGCCCTGTGGTGCCACCAGAGCCCATTATCCCGGCTGACAATGCTGATACAGCCAAAGTCCTTTCATGCATATGTAGCATCACAGGGTTTTTTTTTTTCTCTCAGTCTATCGATACCCTTGGCTCCTCGGTTTCAGAGGTCACTCTGGCTCAGATAACGGGATTTTTTGTTTACAGACTATGAATGAAGTTTGGTGAATGCTTACACAGCATTATAATCTAGTTGGGTTTAATGTATTTTTTCTGTGTTGTTTTACAGACTGCCAAGATACCGGGCTTGGAATGAGGCTCCTGCATGTTCATAGGACACAGCACATTTGAGATCACACAGACTTTTCTCCTTATTGCCACTGTGCATTTCCAAGACATGCCAGCATATAATTCCTTCTCCAGCATAGGTCAAAAGGAGAAAGGCTTGAAGCATCTAACCAAATTCTCAAGTAAGAAGTGTCGGCTTTTTTTGATTTCCCACTTTTCCATCCTGTTGTCCTGAAGCTATTTCGCCTGCAGCATCCATGCCTTTCTGGCTCATGTGCTGTGCTCCAGCCACGGGTGGGAAATATCACTGAAGTACAAGCTCTCTCTCTTTAAGCCCTTATGACTTAAATATTGTGGTTACCTATCACCAGTTGGATATTTCTTTTTCCTCAAGTTTTTATATTATTTAATCCTCCCTTTTCATCACATTCCAATTTTTCCATATAATTCTCACCTCTTGTCTGTGAGGATGCTGAGTCTGCCTTCTCTCACTTGCCACATATCATCTTGCTTGAGACAGTCTCAACTTCCCCTGCCAAAATCCATTTTTCTCCTTGACAAATTTACTCTCTCAGGCTCTGAGCCCGCATTTTCTTCAAAGTCCTTACTTTCAGTCAGAGCTGGAAACGAGATGTACCTTTGGCCTCTGGTGTTGCCACCTTTCTCCAATCAATAGTAGGACCCAGAAAAATACCTCTGCTGAGCATGAGCTTCCCAGAGCTGCCCTGCCCTCCTCTAGCCTTCTGGTGTCTTCTCATCTTGTAAAATTTTTTATTTGCACTCTCTAGCCCCCTGCATTATAACTATATTTTCCCTCCTTCTGTCTTCAGCATGAACAGAAAAATCTTCCGCACTTTTTTTGCCATTTACTACATGAGTGCCTATTCCCATATATTCCCATTGCATATTCCCATTGCAAAGACTAGGCTGGATCTGACCATAGCTTGGGAGAGGTTTTGACTTAGAGCCCCTTCCAGTACCTAAAGGGGGCTACAGGAGAGTGGGGAGGGACTCTTTATGATGGAGTGGAGCGATAGGATGAGGGGTAACGGTTTGAAATTGAAAGAGGGGAGATTTAGATTAGATTTTAGGAAGAAACACTTTACTGGGAGAGTGGTGGGGCACTGGAACAGGTTACCCAAAGAAGTCGTGGCTGCCCCATCCCTGGAGGGGTTCAAGGCCAGGCTGGATGGGGCTTTGAGCAACCTGGTCTGGTGGGAGGTGTCCCTGCCCATGGCAGGGGGGTTGGAACTGGATGGTCTTTAAGGTCCCTTCCAACCCTAACCATTCTATGATCCTATGATTGACACCAGCACAGCTTCTCCTGCTATGTGAAGTGGGGCAGATGCTGCTCCAGGGGACACTAATACTTCATACCACTGGTGAACCTGTGGTGGTGAAGACCCATCTCTCTGCTCACACACATGCCAGATACAGCTTTCTCTGCACTGCCTGTGCTGGTGGGCACAGGGAAAGAATCAGGGGAGCGTGCCCAATTTAATTTAAATTTTGTGCATATTGTCTACAATAATGAGATTGCAGGTACAGGCACTCTAACCATTATGTTATATGAAAATTATATTTCCATATTTTCCCAGCTGAAACATCATTCAGATTCCATCTCTTTTTTCCCCCAGAAAGGTCTGGAGGAGAATCATTTTTATAATCTACTTTCAATTACTACAATTGCACAACCATAAAAACCCCACTAAGATAAAAAAACTCTGAAAACTATTATAGAGCCTCAGAAATGAACTCTTAAATTGCTGTGTTACATTCATTACCTATCTCAGTAGGCTCTCAATGGTTTATTATCATTTTAAACTCAATAAAGAGTGCACCCTTCAAAGGGCAGAAAAATCTCCATATCATTATTTTATTTATCAAACTAATGTAAAATCATTTCATAATGAATATACTTTCAGTTTTCAAAATTTTTCTATTTTCAAAGCAATTTTCTGGGAAAAACTGAAAATCTCTACTTTATAACAGTTAATTTTATATGATTATTGTTTGGTTGTTCTCTTCCCTAGTGAGATACTGACCTGTAGAAACACTACAGTCACAAGCACATTTAACTCAGGTATTCCTATCAGCATTTATGTATGTAATGTGATTATTGGAAATATAGTGTTTTGTTTGCTGAATATTTTATTCACTAAAAAAACCGTTTAAATTCTTCTTCCGCAATTAAATTTTTAATTTAATAGAATATTTCATTGGATCTGAAATGAAAATGTATTTCACTGAGGAGCAAAGAAAGAGCTCATTTTGGTTTCATTAAAATTGATTTTTCCCAACTCACAATCAGTTCAGTCCTGTACCAATGAATCAATCCTTTACAGTTTTACTTACCAGCAATGTTCCAGTGTTGTTAGAGAAAACTTGTGAAGGCGCAGTTGTCACATTCTCATATAAATAGGACGGATGCAGTTCAGGGACCCTAATGTACAACGTACATTTTCATGTATTTGGCACATATATAAACAACATACAAATATGAAAACACTTCAGTGACAGTCCCATTGATTAGAGTACAGAAGAGTTTAGAGTCTGCTAACTGTGCTGCAAAGGTTCCTACCAAGTTTTTGAATCAAATTAATTTGATACCAGCTGAGATCACTGTTTTGTGAGAAGTATTACTCAGTCTGTGGAAAATGGGTTGGTCTGATTGTTAGTGGAGGATACACATGCAGAGATGGGGAGAATTCACATTTTGGGCAGGTTCAGCAGAGGAGTCCTGAATTCGCTGTATGGACAGAACCATCTCTTCTTCCGCTGGTAGGACCTCCAGCTTCCCACCAAGACCCACCTTGACTTGGAAGGAAGGGCATGACAGAGAGAGAACTTTTCCACCAAAAGAATAGATTCACTGTAGAAAAAATTTCAGGTGATAGTATTCTATAAATACATCCAAAAAAAAGTGTGGGTTGATAGCTAAAAAGCTCCTTTGAAAAAAGAACTAGCAAGGACAAATGTCCAAATAACATACTTGCTCTGCTTTTGTCCACAACCAGTGCTGTGAGACTAGCAATCCTTCTCTTCGGGGAAACCTCCACTGTTCAGTCAGAAGCTTTTAATCCTTACATTCACCATGGTTCAAATGACTGTAGTTTGGTCTTTGCTAGGAAAGCTGGTTGAAACCATCATCCCAGAGCCTAAAATGCTCTGCAAGCCTGTGTGCTTAGGTGTATGTGATCTGTGGACACTTACATAAAATCATAGGATGGTTTGGGTTGGAATGGACCTTAAAGTTCACGGAATTCCAACCCCCCTGCCATGGGCAGGAACAACTCCACCAGACCAGGTTGCTCAAAGCCCCATCCAGCCTGGCCTTGAACACCTCCAGGGATGGAGCAGCCACAACTTTTCTGGGCAACCTGTTCCAATGCCTCACCACCCTTACATGAAAGAATTTCTTCCTAAAATCTAATCTAAATCTTCTCTCTTTCAGTTTAAAACCATCATGCCTTGTTCTATCACTGCAATGATGCTGTCAGTATGGTGACAGGACAGGGATGAGTGAGTTCACAGAATCCTTGCTCCCATGTGCCCGATTACTGATGAGGACAGAATTGGCACCTGCAAAATAGTCACAGTTGTTTCACTGTTATCCTGTGCTGTGTTTTACCCACTTGAATCCTGCAGCCAGTCTTGGTATGGCAGACACAAGAGTGACTGCCAAAGTGGTTCTAGAGCCTCACTGCAGCCCCTTGGAGCTGCTGCGGTCCTAAAAAATGGCATTGTGCCACCAAGAGGTGTGCGTTTGGAGGTGTACAGTAAAGAGGCTCAGAGGGAGAGTGCTGAACCCTCCTGGAGCGGGTTTTCCAGAGGCAGATGCACAATAAGAGAGAAACAACTTTGTTCAGTCAATCAGCACCAATGTGGATCTGCAAAAACTCACAGTACTTGCTGCCTGGGGGTAGATTTGAAAGCCTACAGGACCATCAGACCTTAGCTATACATTGAATGGTTTGCCACTAAAAAAAACCCCAAACAACAAGCCTCCTTTGTACTGGAAGCTTGTTTTTCTTGTCTATAAAAAGGGAGACTATAAAAAGTATGTAGAGGGCAGGGGAAGAAGAAGTTGAGAGTGCTTTTAAAGCAACAATGAAGAAATAGCTAGGAAAATTGCAGAGGTGAATAAGAGCTTCAGTCTCCCCTCTGCAGGATGGAAGAGCGTAAGGAGAAAATATACAGTGAAGGATGATGGCCCCAGAACAGCTGACTTTACAAAGTGAATTGCTAAGGACTCACTAACCCGTCATGCTAGTGCTCTGAGAACATTAGCTATTACAATTTCATATTTAACATATTTAATGCTGGAGGAACCTCACCCTGCTGTGTTTTTACCGCCAGGTAGGATAAATCCCTGGGTTAATAGTTCAACCCAGAAATCCTCTTTGGGCCCAGGAAGAGAGCACTAAAGTGATATCTTGAATCATATCTTCACTGAATTTTTCATCTTATGCGAGGCAGTTTTCCCCATGGTTTCCTGTAGGGCAGCACAGGAAGGGCTCAGGAGGTTGGTCTGGCTACCTGCAAGCCTCACCCGGCTGGGTTCTTCTGGTACAAGACCCTAAAGCTTTGTCCAGTCTATCTTGGAAATGTGAGAAATAGTTTAGCATAAAGAAATGGGATGAAGTACATCCTATGATGGGATGTCATCCTGTGGCAGATGACTATATACACTCCATACCTTCATGGGATTTTCTTAGCTGGGTCTCACAACAAGCTGTGCCCCCCTGATGGTGCTGCTGGAGGTAAGTCACCCTTGTGCAGCAATAAGACAGGCAGCAGGGGAAGGGAAATCTCCCCACCTCGTGCTGGGGAGTGGCTCCCTTAGTTGTGGGAAGCAAGTTTAAAATGTCAAAAAAGGGTTTCCTCCTTTGGAAAGAATTTCAGGTCCTGGGCCTCAAAACTGGAGGTGATGTGCTTGGTGTTCCCCTCAGGCTAGGGACATACTGCAGGTGAGAGGCAGGAGATCTCCAGTGCAGCGGTGTTTCCTGCATGGGGAGGGGTTTTTATCTGTTTCTTTGTAGAGAAAGGATGTAAATGGAAGAGAGTGTGATCAGTAACTGCAGGTGTGTTTTGGTTTTATGTGTTTGCTATGTTAGCTGCACCAAACAAAGATGATAAAATAAACCTTTTCCTTAAAGGAGGATTTATTTATAAGGTGGGATGTCTGCACTCTTCCTGTCCTGCTGCTTGCATCTTGGCCTTACCCCAGCTCTTTGACATCTCTTCGTAATGCAACTATCAGAGAGGAAATAAAGTTATCAATGATTGGTAGTAAACTCACGTACATCAAGATATCTGGGGAGGGTTTGGGGATGTTTCTGCTTTACTCTACCCCTTATTATTCCATCAGGCTATTCTTTACCTTTTACAGCTTCATTCCCAACAGCTGAGAAGTGCTGAATTTTGCAGACCACGGATTCAATATCACCGAGCAGTAGGGAAGCTGAATGGTTTTAGGATATCTTCATGTCATATAAGGCAAAAAGAACAGTTTTCTTCCAAACCAAAAATGTCAACTGAAAAGGTCGGCTCAACACTAGTAAAACCAATACTATTGTGGCCTGCATACGCATATAGGATGCATCACATATATTCCTCAGACCCTAGCAACTAAATTGAGAAGTGAAAAGAGAAGACAGAGTGAGCAGTGGCCCCTTGGAGTGACACGACACCATTCCAGTGCCTCTTGGAAGGATGCCTGATGTTTCAGCTCACCCTGGGAACAGCTATAACTAGTTACACTTCTTTGGACTGTGTGTAGCTAGTTTTCCTGCACACGTGCAATTTCTTTCTTCAACATTAAAAGTTTTCAAAGGGGAGGTCACGACTGCTGCTACAGCAATCAGGGACTCTAAAATGTTAGAGAGCTCAATCAAGTTTCCGCAGACCAGGTGCATAACTGAATAAAGAAGATATTGTAATAATTAGAAGAATCTTGTGATCATAATCACAAGATGCAAGCAGATAAGAGATGAGTGTGTGCTGGGATGTGATGCCAAATGAAGAACATCTGTTTACTGGCCATGGAAAATCTTATAGTCCTGGATGGAGCCTCTGCTTGTTCACAGATTAAAGTTAAAAAAGAGAAAAGAGGAAAAGTGAAATGAGTGAGTGATTTGATGCAAGATAGAAAAGAGAGGAATCATGTATAGAAAGAAAAACTTGGCCATTTTCATATAAATTTGCCTCCGGAAGGAAGAAATGTGTAGCGGATGGTTAGTGTTATGTTTTAATACATGTTTACCCTGATGAAAAGTTGGGTGGGTCTTCCAAATGTTAGATCTGCTAAGGCAATAAATCACTGTGTTATGCGAAGAGCTTCACAGGGTTTTCAGAGGAGGAGCAGCGTGGCTGGCCAGTATTTACAGGCAAGTGGTTTAGAAGAGGCTTGTAAATGGAGAATACACGCAAGTGTGTGTGTGTGTGTGTGTAAAAGAAGACTGGGGCAGGCTGCTACCCCGAGTCTTGACTCCAGCCACCAGCGATGCCGCAGGCTGAGAGCTGTCTCTGCATAGACAGAGAAAGCAGCGTGGGCTCCCCTGCTCACAGGGGATTTGGCACCTTGTTATCCCTCCCGTAGAGGATAATGGAAGCACAATCTCCCAGAAACACCAGGCTTTACTGGGTGGCTTGCAAGGGGAGAGGGCATTCAGCTGTCCTGTGGTACTCTTGCCTGCAGACTGCTAAGCATTAGACTTTAAGGAGATCCAACTCCTCTTTTACGTCTATGCAGGATGTATGTATTCGTGCAGGCTGTGTGTTCAGAACCGAGACGCAATACAGAGTGCAAGAAAACAGTTTTCCAAGGCTCCGTGATGATGCTGAAAGCTGATCTTTCCCCCCTCTGGTGGTATCACCAATTTCATCCCCTTCCTGTATTTCTTCACTTTCCCTCATCACCGAAGGTTGCGCCTCGGTGTGTCTGGCAAATTAAGCTTAAAGCCTTTTTGCAAGGCGTTAATGAGGTGAGCTGCTTTTCCCGCTATGAACGCTCGGTGTGTTTCTATATAAGAACCTCGAACAACTTCAGCACTTTTACTAAGCTGCACAGTGTTATTGATTTCTCCAGCTTCTGCTGCGAGGGCTTTGTGGCAAAAAGCAGTGACTCAGCTGGTGTGCTCAGTGGAGCTGTTTTACATGCTCAGACTGTGCTGCTGTTGCTGCTGAGTGGTTAAAAAGAAATAAAAAAAAAGAAAAAAAAAATCAAAGGCAAGCCTTTTAATTTGTTTGAAGTAAAGTGCAGCAGCAGCAAGGTTTTCTGGCAACTTTGCAGAGATTATTGCAAATAGTCATAATGGCAGGCGCGACTCTGGGGGATAACCCTATGTGCTTCTGCAGCCAGACAAGGAGGAACAGAAATCAGGGCTCCAACGTCCCTCTTGGTCAGAACATAGAATCATAGAATTGTCTAGGTTGGCAGGGACCTTTAAGATCATCTAGTCCAACCATCAACAGAACTCTGACCAAAAAAACCCATCACTAGCTCACGTCACTAAGCACTATGTCAACCTGTCTTTTGGACACCTCCAGGGATGGTGCCTCAGCCACTTCCCCGGGCAGCCCATTCCAAGGCTTAATAACCATTTCAGTGTAAAAATTTTTCCTAATATCCAACCTGAACCTCCCCTGGTGCAACTTAAGGCCATTTCCTCTTGTCTGTCGCCTGTGACTTGGGAGAAGAGACCGACCCCCACCTCTCTACACCCTCCTTTCAGGGAGCTGTAGAGAGTGATAAGGTCTCCCCTCAGCCTCCTTTTCTCCAGACTGAACACCCCCAGCTCCCTCAGCCGCTCCTCACAAGGCTTATTCTCCAGACCCCTCACCAGCTTCGTTGCCCTTCTCTGGACCCGCTCCAGCACCTCAACATCTTTTTTTGGTGGTAAGGGGCCCAAAAATGGACACAGTACTTGAGATGGGGCCTCACCAGTGCCGAGTACAGGGGGACAATCACACAGGTAAAGACAATCGCACACCATGAGCTGAGGTGTTTGGAAGGGGAGATGCCTGGAAACCCTGGCCCGTCTGCCAAAACAGTGCAATGAACTTGTGGGCAGGCTTGTGCTGGTGATCTCAGCTCTCTACCTGCCTCCCTTTACTGCCTGCCTGGCTCTGGCAACGATTTACTGAGGCTGACCGCTACTCCTAATGCTGTCCTGCAGGAAACCTGCAGATTAAATGCTTGCCGTTGCAAGCCAGAGCAAAGCTCAGACCTCTCTGAAGCTCTCGCAGAGAGGAAAGTCAGTAAGTGTGCAACCTGAGGGAGAGGGGGGAAGAAAATACAGCTGTCCTGGAAGGGGAAGTGGGGATTGTTTATCCTTTTCTGAAAGATAAATAAGGTGTTCCTGCCTGTGATCCCACTTATTTGTAAAGCAGCACTCCTAGAAGCTTTCAGATCACCGCAGATTCATGGAAGTGTAGGTCAGAAGGCACCATTTGGAGGTCTCTAGTCCAACATCCTGCTAAAAGTCTGTTTATCACCAACACTGCATGAAGTTATTCATGGCTTTGTTCAATATTTTTGAATATTGAAAGGATGAGGGTTCTACAGCCTCTCTGGACAATGTAGTTTGATGCTGCTCTACCATCTCAGTAAAGAGGTTTTTTTCTAATGTCCATCCTGAACTTCCCAAGTCAGAGTTTGTGGTAATTGGCCCTTGTCATACGGTTTGCAGCTACCAAGACTTTGACTCCATGATCTTTGTAACTGACTTCTGAGTATCTGTAGGCTGCTATTAGATTCCCCCAGCCTCCTCTTCACCAGAACAAACAAACCCTACCTTTTCTTACAAGGTGCATCCTCTAGGCCTCTGACTCTCCCGATAACCTTCCACTGGATCACTTCCAGTTGCTCCACAAACAAACAGCTTGGAAAGGCTGAGAGCACCACCCGTGGAGCAAGACCAGGACTTCTGTGTGTCCCTGGATATGGAGCTGAAGCACTCAGGGTACTGAGGCTCTCCACCACAGCGCTAGGAGACTACACCATGAGACCACAGCTCTCATCTCCAAACGTCTGTCTGGGATCCAGGTGTCTGTAGCAGATATCCAGATGTGTCAACGGGCACTGAGACAGTTACACATAGGAGACAACCAGATTGCATTGAAACAGAACTATTTGTTTCACCAAGCTTTTATTTTTTGACAACTCGATGTTCTTCCATCCCCGTAAAACTTCTGAAATCATATGGGTTACTTCAGGGAAAGGGTGCTGGCTGGAGAAAGGACTACTTTTAAGTGCTTAACCCATGCATGCACTCTGAATTGCTCAATAGCACTGCCTTGCAAAGTAGAAATGGAAAAAAACAGGGAACAGACTGACCTGAATTCAAAAAGCCTGACAACAAGCCCAGTTGTTCAAAGACTACAGCACAGTAAGCTCACAGTGGGATCTCTGAAGCAAGGAGACCTAGGAGCTTGGGAAAGGAGCATGGACATACTGACTCACTGACACAGCGATCTGTCAGGTATTGCTAGGCCCATCGCATGTTGGTGAGACCTCAAAATGCCAAATGTTATGAAAAATATTTTTAGTTGAATTTAACAGTTTTGCAATGGCAAGAAAACTCTCCCACCCTTCTCAGCCCTTAGAGAGCTGCTGTGGGGACCCAGCAGAGCTGGTCTCTTTCAACGTCTGTACTCTCCCTGGATTTATGCATTCAGTGACCTTGGCAGAGCTACAGAAGTAACCCTTTCCCATAGCAATGGATTGTTTTTCATTTCTTTCAAGATTAGACACAAACATACCTTCTCTCATCAGATACACAGATTTTGAAATCACATTTCTTTCCTCCCTCTTCAATAAAATGACTCTCAAGTGCAGAGAAAAACCATATACTCCAGCTGTTTGGTTTCTGCTGCCCTCCTACAGCATCCCAAGATAGAAGATAAAAAGCTGATGTTTTGAATCCTCTTTTCTGAGTCCAGTATTCAAATTGCAATTGAAGTTACTATCTACGTTGGCAATTTTAGCTCTCTGGTGATTGAAACCAATTCTTCTTAGCTAGACGTGTACCGATGCAGTACGTTTTCCTTCATCTGAGAACATTCAGGAATGGTATTGAGACACAGATGAAGGGAATTTGGAAGACTCCCAATTTAAACAGAGGATTTGCTGTACTGGATCAAACAGGTTTCCTATCCCACCCCTGTGCCCTCCAATCACGACTGCTGCATTTGGAAATTACTGAGAGTCATGTGTCTGAGGGAAATGACAAAACCTACCCATAACCGATGCTCCACACCAACAGTGCAATACTGTAGGTGGAGAGCAGGCAGTTTCCTTCTGACCTTGAAGAAGAACAGCTTAAGTAATGAAGTTGCCGTTATGCAGGCCAACAGACCTGTTGTCGATGTTAAAAATCCATCCCTTCTTATGGAAAAAAGGTGCTAATACTGCATATGAAAGCTATAGTACTCTCAAGAAACATCAGACAGTAGTAATATTGATAATCAACCAGGTTTTGCTTGATTTAATGTGGGGACATTTACATCTTGTAGAAGCTTGTGTTATAAAATGCAGATTTTTTTTCAAAGCTGCTTGACCGTCATTCTAGCCCAATGCTTCCACACATTTCTCGCTAGAATTATTCCTTCTTGCTGGCAACCTGCCTGCGGGATATACACTTGCGAACATAACAAGAGCCATCTTCAGGTACAACGATTCCTTCTCTTAGTGACTCCCACTAAGGAGCTACTCACTCTAAAAATCCTTGCAGGATCAGCCCGCAGAAAGAGAGACAACTGCACACATTTTCAAAGGAACAGACACGTATCTCTTATCATGACATTAGTGAAAGCAAGGAATTTACAAAACCTCTGTTAGTCTTGCACAAGCTATTATGGTGAATGGCCACGTAAGTGTATTCTAGCTGTTTATTCAACCCCTCAGACCCATCAATTTTCTTTTTTGTCCATAGAAGCATTATAATTACATTGTTAGGGATGGAAATACCTGATGAAGCCTTTGGATTAGAAATTAGGTGGCTTTGCCAAGTCATCCGGTCTGTATTCATTGCCTCAAAAATGGCTTAGTTCTTTCTAGATAATCCTGAAGCTATAATTCATACTCTGTATTGTATGAGCAAGTTCATCAGTTGTGAAACAAAATATTGACATTATCCATTTTAACAACATCAATTTTTACTCCTCACCTGCATGAATGGCTCTTTATAGACAGTGGCATAAGCAGCCACTTGAACAAGGTTTGTTCACAGAAACACATGACCGATGCCAAATATTTGCCCACTTCCAAAAGATTTCCTTATTTACCATTTTGTTAAACGGTGTTAACGTGATTTTCATTAGTCCCTCTTGAAGGGCTAATCAGCACAATTTACCTGTGCACACATCACACGGAGGGACTTAGCAGTGGATTATTGACATAAAAGAGTTACCAGAGCTACCATCACAACAACACATATTTACAGGGAAGGCGTGATATAATGCACAAACAAGTCGAACCCTTTCAAATTATTGTGTAGCCCTTCTGGTTCCCTTGATCACTGGTTTTGCTTCAGAGAGGGTTGCTCTTCCTTGCAAGTGGCATAGCCACGTTACAGAAAGCAGGGTGAAAACAGGAATATTTCCCGTACAGATAAACACGGATGATCTCCAGTGGTGAAGCAGCTCCCGTGAGTGCAGCCCACTGTCGTTGGCCCGGGTCTGGCTCCCAGCTATTGCCAAGCGTGGGAGAAGGAAAGCAGGTCGTGATGCCAGCAGCTTCCCCCACCAGCCTGTCCCTGGATGGGCTCCTGGGGCTTCACACACACACACACACACCCCCCACCATGCCAGCCGGGCTGGCCAGGGTCCAGTCGCGGCTGCTCCTCTCCCCTTCTCGACGCCTGGAGTCTTCTCACAAGAGTTTCTGGCAGGCAACAAGCAACAAGGGTCAAAATTCATTACCGAGATGGTTTGCAGAGAGCAGTCCTGCGATCTGCATCTTCCCGTGCAGCCCAACTCCTAACAAGAAGCGCAGGTGATTGAAGCACACCTGGCTCCAGCCATTCTCACTCTTTGACGTCTGGTACTGCATTTTCTTTCCAAAAATGCTGCCCTCCCTCCCGTGTGGTGGGGGAGAGAGCGATTGCCATCAGTGCCATGCAAGGATGTGGGCAGAGGTGACACATGTGGGGACACAGACTTGGAGCCGTGTGTAGCAAGAGAGAAGACTATAAATTGTACAGATTGCTAGCTTTAATGAGAGGAGTGGGACTCCACTGGCTTTCCCTGGGAAAGTGGTTCACAGACAATTGTGTATTTATTGTTTCGTCTCTTGATTGGGCCATAAAATAGAATAACTACCAGATAGACAGGCAGATATTGAAACGGGTAGATATTTTGTCTGTCAGTCTTTCACTTTACAAGCCATACATTGGGCTAAGGCAGCTACTATTAAATTTCAACTCAAAAGTCAATTGTAGCCTTATGATAAAGATCGACTTTCTTAAATCTTGTCTTCTGCAGAGGCTTTTTTTTTTTTCCTGTGGAAACGTGTTCTGTAATGCCTTCAAGCCATCCAGAGACTGGCAACAAGAAAGCAAGGGGAAGATTTGCTGACTGAAAGACCTTCTTAAATTTTGCAGTTTGCGACCTGTTCTTCTCAGCTTGGAGACACACACCATGAGCCACCTCCACACAACATCTACCCAAAGAAATTCACTTAGATATTACGTACGTACAGATGGGACTCTGCTGAATCTTCTAAGTGTTAATCCAATCCTGTCATCCTCTGAACACTTCAGCAAATTAATACTACCCTCACCTCTTACATGTGAAACATTGTTTTCCACTTTTCAGATGTAAAGCACAGAGACCATAAATGGCTTTACACATATGAAAAAGTGTCTTGTCGCACAGAACCCAAACTGATGGTATCCCAGGTGTCTCCCCAGACCAACACACTGGCTGAGTGACGGAGTGTCCAAGAGCCACATCCTCCACCTGCCGCTGGGCACCGTGCCATGAAGCACAGCTCATCAGCGAGGGCTCCTCTCAGGGCTGTCAAGGCTTGCTGCAGCAGGTGAAAATAACCCTCTCCTGGAGCTCAGAACAACTGGAGTAATACCTATTATTCACTACACCAGAGCTGTTGAAGAGACCCAGAGGCCAAACCAATTAAAAATTTGGAAAGAGGACAACGACGACTGGGGAAGCACCATTTGCGTTCACACCAAATATCATCTAGGAGTCTTAAAGTCTTGGGGTTTATACATATTGAAGAAACTTTACAGATGTTGCTCTCCCCTCCCCTTTAGCAAAATCACATTTTGAAAATATAATTGGGAGACTGAAAAGACCTCACCTTGCAGTTTTTTTGTGTAGCTGCGTTAGGTGCTGAGCAATATAAGCTCTCTCTTAACAAGTGCCCTGTTTTCTCCGGCTGATCAGAGGCTTTCTGTGAGCACATTTGACTGGCAGAGTAATGCTGCTTTCTTAAGAACTGTAACTTTTCACAGCAGGGTGCTGGGTTCTGTGCGAAGTCTTTCAAGCAGGTTCACAGCTCTGCCACGGCACTGCCGCTTTGAGAGGTTTATGCTAGAGAGCCCGGCCGTGTTTTGCAGCAACCTGGTGGCTTTGGTACCCCTGCTCAAGGCTGACCTCCCTGGGTTTAATCTGTGACTCATTCCTGTTTCAGCTGGCACTGATGGGGGGACCACAGCCACTTGAATATTGTTTGTTTGGGAATAAGGCACTATCTTCTATGTTTTCCTCTCTCAATTTTTTTGGAAAGAAGGATCCATCTACCCTGGACCCCTCACTACAGGAAGGACATTGAGCTGCTGGAGTGTGTCCAGAGGAGAGCCAACAAGCTGGTGAGGGGTCTGGAGAACAAGTCATATGAGGAGAGGCTGAGGGAACTGGGCATGTTTAGTTTGGAGAAGAGAAGGCTGAAGGCCTTATTGCCTTCTAGAGCTCCCTGAAAGGAGGGTGTAGAGAGGTGGATGTTGGCCTCTTCTCCCAAGGGAAGAATGACAGCACCAGAGGGAATGGTCTGAAGTTGTGGCAGGGGAGGTTTAGATTAGATATTAGGAAGAATTACTTTACTGAGAGAGTGGTCAGGCACTGGAACAGCCTGCCCAGGGAGGTGGTGGAGTCACCATCCCTGGAGGTATTTAAGAAACGTGTAAACATGGCACTTCAGGGCGTGCTCTAGTGCCCAAGACTGTTGGGTTGTGTCTGTTTGTGGGTGAGTGTGGTGTGGGGTTTTTTTGGGTTTTTTTGTGGTTGGACTCGATGATCTCAAAGGTCCCTTCCAACCATGAAGATTCTGTGGTTCTGTGATTCTTTGGAAATACTAAGGGAGCCAAACTGCTGATGCTGCTGCATTGCAGGAGTTGAAGTGACCTGAATATACCCAATTCCTGGGCTCAGCCAGGAGGTTTTCTCAGGGTGTTTCCTTTTTGGCTAACTCTTTTCCTTCCTAGGACAGCTTGGGAGATTTCTTAGGGCCAGTTTGGAGGGAGAAGCTTGTAAGGGAATTGGAAGAGGCCAGAGCCATGTCGAGCAGAGCTCTGCAGGGGTAGCAGGGCAGAGCACTACGGTCCCTCAGTAGATCTTCCACCCTGCTGTCTTCACAGCAGGTTTGGGAAACTTTCCTGGAGGAAGTCAGAAAGTTTCTGCAGGAGAAAGAAATGAAAATATTTCAAAATTTTGCTTCTGTCAGATGTACTTTCTTTCTCTTTCTCTCCCTCTCTTTTCTTAATGGAATCTGTTGCCTAAACATTTCCGTGCTTTTGTCTCCAGTTCTATTCTGCTCTTACTTGAAGGCAGCAATTTTGCTCAAGAGATTTATAGCAATAGAAAATGGAAGACAAAAGTCTCATTGATGATTTCAGACAACAAAGGAAAAACTGAACAAGAAGGTAATTAAAGTAAAATCCTGAAAGCTCTTCATTCTACAAGGTAAAAAAATGTCTCTAAATCCCAGTTTAATTTTTCTTGTCATGTTGACTATCCTACTCCAATGAATAGACAAAATGTTATAGTGTATCTCCCTTTGTGTACATATTTTTAATTCTTTTTCCTGCACTTACATTATAAAAAGTTGAGAAGCTGGAAGCGTTTTTGTGCACAAAAGAAGGGAATTTGCTCTGCAGTCTGATGCCTATTAGGCTTTAAACCTTTTTGAAATAATGAATTGCAATCTATTGTAATTAAATATAAAACATTAATTAACTGAGTATTATTAACAAAGCAAACCAAGAACAATTCGTAAAGTTTATATTTCCTTTAACAGAAATTTCCCTGCTTATGAGAGCACTGTCATCTAACCCTCAGCTAAAGGCTCCGTGCCAATCACAAAAGGCATTTTTCAGTCTCAGATGTGAGAATTGCATTCCTTTATGGAATGTAATATTACATTATTAGAAGTGTAGAATTATTGTATCAAGAGCTTATGCAAGAATTCTACCAGTAAAAACCATATTTCTCCCATTGCAGGTATTTTCTACACATCAGTTCCAGCAGAACGATGCATATGACCAGTATCATTGAATTACCGAAACAGACAATATTCATCACTTGATAATCTGGGTCTGAAAAGCCACGTGAGAGACTATCATCTCAAGCATGCTGGCACTAAGACGGTTCTTTCTTACAGCAAAATTTCCAGCCAGGAGGGAGTAAATGAATTTATCAAGTGTTCAGATTTTACTTCGTAAGAATTAATTGATTCTGTCCCACATGACACTTTGAAGCGCAGCTGATGAAATTTACTTTGGGGCAGAATGTACTTGTCTGTGGGAGATCTTAATGCACCCAAAGGCTTCTTAGGTTTGGAGAAGCACAACGTTGCCCGGGATAGTTATGGCAGCAGACGTTTACCAAGGGAAAACAACGTTTTTGGTTGCGTGCTATTGTGCACTGCCTGTTCCCTTCCTCACTATCCACCCTTTGCTTGGGACCTGCTGACAACAACATGTCACTGAGCCACAGGACATGCCTGCCAGGATCCAGCACCTGAGGATACACACTCAGGTATGCTCGTTCTTTCCTCTTCCACTCACACTAAAGACAGCTAGTTTCCAAAAGCAAACACAACAATCCCTTAAACCTCAGTAACCCCTGGGCTTTTGAAAGGGAAAAATGGAGAAGGAAAAGGGTTTTCCTCTAGGCTCTGAGGGGAGGGAGAATGAGCAGTGGCTCCACTGTACAGTGAGGGTTTGCCTTGCAGCAGCATCCGAATGCCAGTGTTTCACCAGCAGCGCAAACATTTTCTGCAGCCCGCGTCAAGCCTGACATTAATTGTTAAAGCAGGTATTTGTATTAGGACACCTGAGAGCACACCCTGCAACAGTTTGTAGGCACCGTAGCCTCCACCTCGCTCAGCGCACAACATCAGCATCTGCGCAGCATTAGCATCATCTGCTCAGCTGTACCCACAATTTTGTCATTTACTCGTAAGGGGGGGTGTTTCCCAGGCGTTCCTCCCTGTGTCAGTGGATCAGGAATAAAGCCAAAGCTCAGCAATCCCTTTAGCCCATTGCCTCCAAAATTCTCAAGAGCCACTGGCAGGAAAAGATAGATAGGTTCAGGTTTATGTCTTTAGCATCCTCCTCTCCTATGTAGAGTGTTTGCATGGGCTTTGTGTAGCTATTCTTAACCAAACCCCAGCGTTCAACCTGGTTAATCCTCATCACTTCTCTGTGCACACATAATCCAAACAACCATCTTTCCCAATATTTTACTTTCTTCTTTTCTGTTTGCATAACCCCTGTGAGGTTTGCAGGCTACATCTCATTCCCTCAGGGAGGTGGCAAAATCACAGCAAATCAGGCTCTTTGCTCTATAATTTCCCAAAGATCAAAGTTTAGTTATCATTAGAATGTAAATGTCACAATATTATGAAACTGGTGCATCAGGACAGAACATATCTTCCTCTTTGAAAGTGTTCCTATGTGATGTGACATTTTGGTAACATTTGAGGGAGGACTTTTTTTTTTTCTCTTTAATGATCTTTCTCAGGTTTTTTTTGGCCACTATATGTATGCTACTCCCACCCACTAAAATAAATTTAAAAGAAACTATTTTACAAAGTGTTTTTCTTTTTCAAATTGGGTCCAACATTCAATATTTTTTGTTGTATTTTTTAATCTGTTTCTCAAGAAAAAAAAGGGGTTGAGCTTTCATGAATATTAAGAAAGCATAGGTTCTAAACTATTTATAAATACTCTCAAATTATCAATATAGCACCACATGAGTTGGGTTCCTGGAGTGTATCGCACCAGGTGATCCACTTGAAAAAAGCAATAAGATAAAATCCAATAAAATAGTTATTCCTTTGAACAACATAATGATTTGTCTTAAACTTTCCCCTGTGAATCCATTACAACTACAGAAATGACAGTCCATGAAGTATCTCAACTTGTTTAAGGACACAAGCAGCTGGTGATCCTGAATCAGTACGATTTCTTGGACTTTGCTTCCAATCTCAGCTCTAGATTACATCAGAAGTCGTGTTTCTTTAAAGCTCCTCTAGAAACAAGTTGCGTGCTGCGTACCACTTATTGATACAAAACGTGATGTTAGAGAAGAGGAGTGAGCAATCTGCAAGCAAATTTTACCAACACCACAATCCCCAGCAAGCATTCTCAATGTCAGGATTTTTCTTGGTTTTTTTAAGCCCATCAGGACAGTGTAGTTCAGCTGAGATGTTTCAGGAGGCAACAGAAGGCAGTTTTCGCTAATTTAAGTACCAGGGTGGGATAGTGGGAGTTCTTTTCCAGAAATGGCCAGAGCAGAAATGGAAATGTTTCAAAGTAGTCTTCTCTTGCTTACTGCTCTTCTGTTGGCATAATTCGCTGGGTGTTTCAAACCCTCTACTAACCAAAATCCTGCCTGAAGCACAGTGTGAAGTTTCCTTTGTTCAAGAGATGGCAGATGAGATGGAAAACCCCCAAATCTTTAAGTTTATGAAAATTGCTTTTGTGAGATGCTTGAGTCCTGACCTGCGTAAACCATCTCTGGTGTGAGATGTAGCACATGTTATCAGCTCATGTTTGTCTGTTACTTCTCCAATAAGTCAATTAAACTAACAGGACTGAGGTTTCCAAAGACGCGTTACATAAAGCACTGGCTGCAGGAACCACGTAGTGATTGTATCAGGTAACTCCAGTACATTGGACTATTACTTAAACCCAGCAGCCTGGAAACATTCATCCCCACACCAGCTGGGTTTAATGAATGATTAATGGAGTGAGTCAGCTCAGCCTGAGGTAAGCACTTATTTGGGGCCTTGGGGAGGTCAGGCAGCCAGTGCTGGGCAGAGACTGGGTTGCAGATGCGGGGGGGTCCCACCTTCCAGCCCCTTCGTGGTGTCATGGGAGAGCCTCCAAAGCACAGCTAGCTGCCTCTTGTTTAGTATGGCCTCTGTGCACCTAGGGAAAGGGGAAAGCAGCTCCTACTGCTTCCCAGCAGCCCCAGATAGACATGGCCCTGCGATCTTGTAAAAAGTATAGATATAAGTTTATATTATATATATAATATATATATAGCATAGACATGTTATATATTAAGTGTATGTGTAGCACTGGCAATTACATTTACCTGGAGCATCTCAGCCCAAAAGGACTGTAAAGGACCTTGATACCTTTGAAATTAAGCATTTTAAAACTCTAAACGATCTCTGTAAACAAGTGATGTTCTTTGTTATCAGCCAGTAAAAAGTCTAAGTACCAAGTATGTATCTTGGGGCAACTGAAAATAAAAAGGTAAAAACCCAAGGAAAAATTCCTCACATCAGTAAGATCCACTAAATCATTCTACGCTCACAAATATCTCTTTTCCAAGACCGTGCTTGGGATTGAAGACTATTCCAAATACCTTTGAAATTCATTAAATTCATGCTGATTATTTTAAGCCAGTGCACTTCTCCAGCCGCAATAAATATGAAGGCAAAGATGAAAAAGGTAAGTGCAGGAAATAACCTTAGGTGTCAGAAATGTCTGGCGTGTAGTCTTTTCCTATAAGCATTAAAAATCACCTGCATTTTAAATTATACCTTTTCAGGTACAAAATTTTCGAGGCTGCTGAATCTTGGCGTGGAGCTTTTGGTGGGGGAATCCCTGCAGGGTCCCGATTCAGGAGAAAAGTCCTGAAGAGCAACATGGTTGTTTTTTATTTTTTTACCTTACTGCTTAGAGACTCGTCCTGCAATATTCTGTAGCTGTGAAAACAAAGCATCTGGAAGCTGATAAAAATTAGCAGAGGATGAGGTGCTTACGGGCCACTCACTTTATGCACAGGGTCTGGGATTGGGTGTGTAGTAATCAGAGTATTGCTACAGCCATCTTAATCATCTGGGAACATAGGAGAGATCAGGTTTGTAGAGACTGCCAATAACTTTTCTTAGATCAACATTTTAGCGTCTCGCCAGAAACCATGAGGGGACAGTGTGACTTAAAGTTTTATTTTCTCTAGCTGTGCCACCTGATCTGACACCTCCATGTTAGGGAGAAGGTAAATAATGTAAAAATTATGCAATAAGTGTTATACTGTTATAAAATAACATCAGAAGAATTTTCCCTGCACGTCTGTTTAATGTGTTACTTCCCCCAGACACTTCCAGGACATGCATGAAGATGTGAGCGTGGTTCACAAAGGGTAGAGTCTAAGGACATTTGAGAGGGAGAACCTAGGGCAGGGACACAAGTTACACAAGCCTGGTATAAAAAGCAACCAGATTATCAACAAAAAGCAGCGCACTGGCTATAGGATCATCAAAAATTCAAAATTGACAGAAAAATCCCAGCTCCACTGAAAGCAGCACTGACTTCAGAAGAACCATTATCTTCCTGGGGATGAGTAGAAGGCACCTCACCCAACTCAGGCTGGTGAAACCGTGTTTGAAAGACCCCACATTACATTATATCTACAGCCCCTTAGAAACAGGAACCGTATTGCTCTATGTGCAAGCTCCCTATAGCAAGTGCAATGGAGTGTGAATTAGAGGGTCACTGAGGTGAATTTCAAGGCATTGCATGTGGGTAAATTCTATCCTGTTTTAATACCAAAATCTTTAATTGGAGTATTTGCAGCCATTAAAGAGAAATTTATTACAGAGCGATTCTTGTAAGAAAGAAAACAAGTCTAGACTATATTTTTTTGCACATTTTGGCTTGGACATCTTAAGGAATACTTGCAATCTTAACGAGTTAAGGATTGGGGTTTTCTGTTCATTATAGTGCAGCCAGAATTATACCCTGTAACAACTCTGATAAGATTTGGAAAGGAAACAAAGATTCAAATGCAGTTTTAACTTGGCTTGCTTTTTTTGGCCTTTTTTTTAAACCATTTTTCAGATTGTGCTCATGTTTCTGGTTATTTTTTTTTTGCTATGCAGATAAACACTATCAACTTACACCATCGTATCACAGTTACTGTGCGGCAGGCAACTTAAGTAATGTCTGTTTTTCAGCCTCTGTTATTATAAACCAAATTCTGTTTTAATACGACTAAATTGGCATGGAAAGGTAGGAATATCGCCTGTGATTGCAATGCTGCAATACATTGCATGTGGAAAAACTGAGTGATAAAGAGCTTAATTAACTGTGATTTATATTGATCTATATGTTCATAAGATCACCAGAGTTTGGAACGACTTAATTTGTTTTTTATAAGTGATGCCTGGAAGACTAGTAATTACAGTGGTAAACCAATTACTGAATTAAAGTGTAGTAAATTTGAAACAAAAGCAGTCAGAGGATATTTCATTAGGAAGCCCACTAAGTCAAAACAAAGGTTAATTTATGTTTATATGACACCGAAACTGCAGCAGCACCTGTGACAGGTGAATCTTTAAGTCTCTTCTCACTCCAAACTCACGTTCTTGACGTTTCCAGAAACATTTATGTTTTGCCTTAATAGTTGTAAGCAGGGTCCCAAAGTTGTCTTGTGGATGTAAGTGGACAATGTTAATATTATTTCTTTGTAGTGTGCGGGTGAGAAATCCTGAGCTGACCCAGAAGTTGGTAGGTTGTGGTGAGCCTACAGAAGAACTCTGGAGAGCACATTTATGGGTTAACAGAGCAAGAGTTGCTCTTGGCAAAGCCAGCAGTTGATATACAAGCCAGACAGGTAAGAGGCAAAAATTTATTTTCACTCTTTCAAGTCAAACAAAGTTCATCAGGAAAAAGCTGACATGCAGAGGTCAGGCTGCCCAAGAAGTGATGGGCACCCCATCCATAGTAACTGGACACCTGTACACAAGTGGAACCAGGATTTTTTCTCCCTGATGCTGAAAGTTATTTTTCTTAACGTTATTTTTCTTAACGTATTCCTAGGGAATCTCAGAGGAAGTTAAAAATTGAATGGCAAAGAGATAGTGAAGACCCAACTGTGTCAACATTTCCAATATGACAACACCTTGTGATGCGCTAGAGAGGACCTAACCTCTTGTAAAAGTTTGTGGTCCAGGCACCATGACATCAAGGCTCCATTTCTGAGGGAGCTGAAGAGGAAATGGAGCAATGAGGAGAAAGCAGCCATTCCACTTGAGTGAATGGAGACTGATAAACACCGTAGCTTTCTTTAAGTGGTCTCTGAAGACAACACTGAGGGTTACAGTTCCCACAAATGTACCGCTCAGGTTCCCTGTAAAAATTTGACAAGGATTTATAAAGTAACGCATTGAAAGAGAAACTTGTGAAAGGTTATTAGTAGTAGATGGTCCAGCTTAAGAAAGGCAATTGCTTAGGAAGAACTATTGGGATTTTTTTAACAGATGAAAGAACTAACAAAATCTGAAGATGGCACAAAATGATTTTGGTTCCTTCAGAGCAAGCAAAGAGTCTGGTGAATGCCACAGGCTCTGACACACAAGCTGCATGGGCAGAATGGCGTCTGGTGAGGTTAGCCCTCAACTAACCCAAGGCCGTGTGTATTTGAGAGAAGCCTTGAGTAACATGCAGCTGGTTACTAACTGAGGTGTAAATATTAAGGAGAAAGTGGTTCCTACTAAGGACTATTCAGTGGAAACGTGCTCAACACACAGCCTTGGACAAAACAAAGAGAAGTTTTGGCTGATCTCGAACACCATGTCCTGACTGCAGGTGACCCAGTGTAGCTGCTCACATCACCTCTCTCCAACCCCCTTCTGTCACCGTCATCTAGGTCGGCCTCAACACTCCGAACAATGTGTTGCTGGTTTTCTGTTGTTTTGTAGTTTGTTGGGGGGTTTTTTTGTGGGTTTTTTTTTTGTTTTTTTTTTTAAATGTGGATCACTGTGACTGAAGTGGGTTAGGGAGAGATGGCACGTGGTGGTGTGCTGACAGATCTGGTGACACTCTGCCTCGTGAGTGGCAGGAAAGGGCAAGAAGCTCTGGCTGGGCTGCCAGGGGTGACTTACTTCAGACACAGCCTGTAAAGACCGCACAAAGACAAGAAAATATTGGCACTACCTCGATGGTGTATGCCTGGATAACAGACCTTCTCACCTTGACTACGCTACTCAGTTCTGATAGGATGCCTGGGAGCAGCTGGGATAAAAACCTCTTCATCTGAGGGCTGTTTAGTTTTCCCAGGAAAAAGTTAAAGGCAGACACAATCAGGGGGTTGTTCAGCCTGGAGAAGGCTCTGGGTAGACGTTATAGCAGCCTTCCAGTACTTGAAGGGGGCCTACAAGAAATCTGGAGAGGGAATTTTTACAAGGGAGTAGAGCAATAGGATGAAGGGTAATGGTTTTAAACTCAAAGAAGGGAGATTTAGATGAGATCTCAGGAAGAAATTCTCTCCTGTGAGGGTGGTGAGACACTAGAACAGGTTGCCCAGAGAAGCTGTGGATGCCCCATCCCTGGAGATGGGTTCAAGGCCAGGCTGGATGGGGTCTTGAGCAACCTGGTCTGGTGGGAGGTGTCCCTGCCCATGGCAGGGGGGTTGGAACTCCATGATCTTTAAGGTTCCTTCCAACCCAAACCATTCTATGATTCTATGGTCTCTTCACTGTGAGCAAAACTGTGGTAGTGGGCTCTTCAGCCTTGCAAACAAGTGTACAGCGGTGCCTCAGGGCTGCTGTTTGAAGCTGGACAAATTTAGACGGGAAAGGAGATTACAATTTATCTAAGCAGGGGGTTATTAACCACTGAAATGATTTAGTAAATGCTGTTTGGGGTTCTCCATCACTGCCTTTGTTCAAACCAAAATGGCATTTCTCAACTGAAATACAGTCTGCAATTCAAAGGGGAATTAATTCATCCCTGGTTATAATTGGTGTTATGGAGAAAGTCAGACAAAACAATTACAGTGATCTCATCTGGGCTAAAAATCAATGAGTCTATTTAAAAGGGAAAAAAAAAAAAACAACCCAAAAAAACAAACATAACAAAACTCAGTTAGGAGGAATTAATTTCTGGAGATTGTGTTTCACAATGGAATATCACTTTCCACTAATGCAAATTCGTACCTGGGATGATAGTGCTGCATTTCCCAAAAACACTGTTTAAGGAGAAAAACTACTTTTTAAAAGTAGTAACTGTAATTTTTGGCTGAAATCAGAGCCTCAGTGACAGAAATTACATGAGTTTCACTTCTACAGGAGGTCAGAACTTTATCTGCTTTTCCCTGCTTTCACAGCCGTAAGCGTATCTCATTCTGCATGATTTTAAAGAAGGATACAGGGGTTTTTCTGCTCTGCAAGTTGTGGTATTACTTTTGGAAATGAAGAAAACCCAGCATACAGTGGCTGAGTGGTTGGCTTTGATCTGATGATGTCTCAAAGTCAGGGATTAGATGAACAGAGAAATGTCACTGATATTTTCCAGCTACAGAGGGTTGCAGTTACATCGTTGTGGCATCCTCAGCAATAACAATTTGGTCTTTTTTATAGCCTATCACTGGGTAGGATTCAAAATCAAAGTGAAAATGCAGAGTACATGCAAAGAATCACTGCTACCACCCCAGCAATTGAACTACCAATGGAAAGGAATGAGCTTTTAATACAATGAAAGAAAATAGATTCAGTGAAAGAGACGATGGATGAAGCTTCCAAAGCAAAGGAACTGCAACAGCCTTCTGTATAGCAAAGTTACGGTACGCTCACTGTTCAGAAGTGGTCAGAAAAATATTGGGACCTCAGCAACCCAAAGCCAGATTGCTA
Organism: Calidris pygmaea; assembly: GCA_003697955.1. Taxonomy (NCBI): domain Eukaryota; kingdom Metazoa; phylum Chordata; class Aves; order Charadriiformes; family Scolopacidae; genus Calidris; species Calidris pygmaea. The sequence goes on from QJSC01026092.1 coordinate 982,912, forward strand.
CGTTTTGGTACTCTGATGTGTTACCTCAGTGCATACACCGAATTGTCAGAGACATTTCACTCAGTATCCAAGGATCCCAAAGAAGTCTCCTGTTCCAATCCTGACCAGGGCTGACTGCCAAGCTGAAATGCAGCATTTCAGCGCTCACGTTCACGTTTCAAGGTGGCACTTTGTTCGAGAAGGCAGTCAATCCAATCCCACCCCTCGGTGGCTGCCAACATGCAGTGAGCTCTTCTGCAATCCAAAAGCTAATCTGTGAACAGAAAAAGCAGTGGTCTGCCTTTATTTAGAGTTTTCAATGGTTTACGTGTGACAAACATGCGTATTTTTACAATATTTGGTATGAGCATGGATCCATTTTTTGCTGAGCACTCCTGGAAAGCCAAAAAAAAAGGAGAGGGCAAATTGTTACCTTTCCTAATTATTTTCCGGAGTGTCTGTTCCCGCATTTTACTACAGACAACACATTTCTAGGTTTTTCAGATTTTTCCTGGAAAGAACTGAAAAAAGGAGGGGTTGTAACTGCTGTAAATGCCTACTTGAGCTTACAGATTAGCCTGGAACAACGGCTGGCAGCTGTGCCAACAAAAGCAACCCCGTCTCAGGAAACGAGTCCTCTCCAGAAAAGATTGAGATCTCAACATTCAATTTCCAAAGAGTTTTGAAAGCTCCCCCCCGAGTAGAAAACACCGGCATTCGTGGCGCAGAAGAACAGGGCCTCAGAGCACAGCGTTTCCCACCGAGGTGACCTGAACATGGCACATGTTGATTCTGATGACCGTGAATTCTCCAGGCTCCCTTTGGATCCACCCAGTTTAGACACAAGTCAGTTCCTTCCTGGCAGATGTGAACTGGTACGTTGGGGTCCACCAGTCGCTTCACTGTCCTTCACCGACTGCGCTATCACATTGGGGGAAACACCTTCAGGCTCTGCAAAGCATATGCTCTTACAGACCACGTAAGCACTTGGTTGTGGTGGGGGATTGCCAAGATGGAGTGAAACACTTACTCCTAAAGGCGAGAGGACAAAACCAGGCACAGCAGCACCAGGAGATACAACCATGTTTGAGAATGCAGTTGGTCATGGCTTCAGTTGCTCATGTTTTCAGAAGGAGAGTCGTCTTTGGGAAGCAAGGCAAAGAGAACCCGGCAAAGCAGCAGCCATCTGAATGCAGCAAGTTAGACAAAAGCCCTACTTTAATTTTAAAGATGGAGCTAAGTCTGCTCGTGAGCAGCAGCCCCTCAGTGGTGGGCTGGGACAGCAGGGGAATGGGCTGCAGGTGGTGGCAGGGCCCTTCTACCCTGGGCTCCTTAGAAACCACACATCCAGCAGAGAGCAGAGATTTACCACTCTTTCACAACTCACTTGTCAATCAAATTCTTTGCCAGAAATAATGCAGAAGTGCTTCAACATTTGATTTGGGGTTCCTTTAACCTGAGGGTGTTTTTTTTTATTATTATTTCTCTTGTTCCGCAGAAAATTTTCTCAACGCCAATTCTGTTACGCACTTTTGAAAAATAAACAGGGCTCAAAATGAGTTATTTCTTATAGGAAAACGGTCTGTTGGGAACACATCACACATTCCATTTACTAATCAGAATCTTGTGATAGTTTTTACTGTGCATTGCAAATGCAGGCAGCCCGTGTTACATCTGCAGTGCTCAGATAGACTGGAACTGCTCCAAACTAGTTCTCCAAAAATTTATTTCTGAAATTTCCCGTACATTTTCGGTTCCTTCATCCTGGTCTCTAATGCATATTTATCCAACGGACTAACTATATGCATATCAACAGTTTAGTAGAGTTACGTGTACCATAGTGCTAGCAAATAATAGACTGTCTTTCAAAGTACATAGAAACTGCTGCCTAAAGAAATATGTGTTTCAACCTGAAGAAGCTCAAAGACTAAAATTATCAAAGAAGAAAGATAAATGGCCTTAGCTTACAGTAAAAAAAGCAGCAGGAAGACTCAAATTTAAGTGATATGCTTCATGAAACAGTCTCATATGGCTGGTCATAAATAAAGTGGGGACCCAGGTTGTTGTCAGACAAATTTCAAGGATGAGCCAAACTGTCAGTCAGCTGCAGCTCTGATGCCTGGTTTCACCACTCAAATTCAGAACGATGAGGTGCAGGAGAGAGGATTTTTGGCTCCTACGTAGCTGATGTGAAAACATGGGTCTGGGAAAGAAATAGCAGCGGTGAAGCACAGAGGAACCGTGGAGGCAAGCAGCGTTCTGCAGAAGTCTACCTTCCTGCAGCACGGTGGGAAGGGAGGACACAGGAGGACACGGCTCAGCCAACGAGCTCCTGAATGTGCCATTTCCTCCCACACTTACTAAATCTCTCTGTAGAAACACTGCTTATTTGCAGCAACAAAAAATGTTTGAGGTGGCGCGCGGGGCAGGACTGAAAGAGGCGGCAATTCCTTTTCAGCAGAAGCTCTGAGGGAGCCTGGGATTAGCATTTCGTTCAAAGGGGGTGGTAATTCCTTTCCAAAATATTTAAAGGAGGCAGGTCCCACCTCTGGTGTTGCACATCGGTGCCTCCCCCAAAGGGGGTGGCTTCGGAAGGGAAGCGGCTGAGGGTAATTTCCTGGACCTTTCCGATGGCTCTCGTCTCTGCTGTGTTTCACTGCTGAGAGCACAAAGGCCCCCGCTATTCTTATCTTGGCGTTCCCACTTAGGGGATTGAGAGAAGCATTACAAATGAGTCTGCAGGGATGTATCCTGAGAGTGGCAATAAAAACTGAAAAAGCAGCACTGGGGGCCGCGGCCACTCAGGTCGTTTGGGAGCGGTGAAACCGTTCCACGTCCCGGCTCTGAAAAGCTTGTTCATTTAAACACGGGGACCGGTTCTGCTCCTGAGGAAGACCTCATGGTCGGACAGTCACAGCTAATGTTGTTTTCAGATCACACTTCTGCTCCCCCTTCTGTCCTCCCGCAGACCATGTGCTAAAGCAGCAGCCTCTCACTGTCCCCCCCCCGCCGGCACCAGGCAGGACACGAGCAGGACACGCTAACATCAAGGTCGTTCTAAAAATTCATGCTCTCTCTCCTACTTCCTTGTTTACTGGCTTTACAGACAGCAAGTCTATCACTTATTTTGGGAGCCTAACAACTTACTTGGAGCTGTTGGGTAAAACACATGTGCGACAGTCAGCATCAGTCAGGAAAACGCTGTGGTTTTAATCAGTCTTTTTTTCTGAAGAGGTTCAGCTTCTTCCTAATCCAGTTAACATCCCCATGCTGTTATCTCCATGACCTGCTATTATCTGGCACAGTGAAAAAAAGTGCAGGGTGTCAACAGCTGCCAGGAGTTCATATTGAACTATTTCTCTAACTTAAAATAATATTAAAAAATTAAAACGAACCACCACCACTCACAAATACGTTAAGCCAATGGATTCGATTTCCTGCATACTAATAGGAGGCTATAAATGATTCTTTAAAAAGCTGAATTAAAAGTATAATTAATTGCCTAGGCCTGGTTTGTGGCATGGCTTGATAGAGTCAGTCCCTCCTTCCAGTGCACCCAGCCTTCCCCATGCCTGGCAAGTGGCCACACAGGCTCTTTCCTTCAGTCAGCTGGTTGGATCGCTGACTTTTGCTCAGTGTCTACTGGATCTGAGTGCTCTGCTGTGATTTCAACCATGGGAAATGCCTTTTTTTTCATTCAGCGAAACACGTGGTCAGGAAACCCCTTTCCATAATTTTTCAACACATTCCACAATTTCATGGCGTTACACATCTGTTCACTGGGCAGCCCCCTGAAAACTCGACGTCTCCCTGAGGATCAGCTCTGTGTGGTACTTCCCTGGGAATAAGCCTGTTAGAAAAGTCTCTAATTCCGCACTACAGCTGCCTTTGGGTATTAAACTATACATGTCCCCAAGCCCTGACAGCGCAGGACTGTCCTGCCCGTGGTGGGGGAATTTGCCAGGACAAGACCCCGAAGTGTTCTGCTTGCTCCCTCTTCCACGGCAGAGCTGGAAGTAGGACAACCACAGGAGAAGCGTACACCTTTCAACGGTGACCTCCAAGGAGCAGGGTCTGCCCTGAACATTTCAGAAATGATGCCTCGAATAAATAACTTCCCATAAAGAGTTTTGACATCACAGCTGACTACTTCGTAGTTTATTACTTAAACGTGCTTTGGGGTAGGGTGAATTTTTTGTAAACCAGCACCAGTCATACATTGCTCCTGAAACACCTCATTGGTGTTTAGCGATGAGAGAAAGGGGAAACACTGAAGCTTGATATGAATATTCATGATGGCTCATTAGCTCCCAGTTTTTCCATAACCTGGTCATTAGCAGTCAATGAAAATCCAGAAAACAAATTATAACATATGCTACCTATGTGTAAGGACAGACACCCTGTGCTGAGGCAGGTAGGTCCTGACCTTCTCCTCATACCAGTACTAACACCTTGCTAAGTTGTGCTTCACCAAACCTTTGCCTCATTTCACAGATCTTCATCCTGTAGAAAAAATATTTTTCATTAAGATATTTCAGTGCAGAACATTATCCAAATATTCTGGAAGATAAACCCAGCAAAAATAATTGAAAAATTACTGATAGCCTATGTGCAATACATGCAGCTGCATGTGTGGGTGACATTTTCTTGGAGGCTGGTGGCTCAGGTGGTCCTCTTATCAGGGGTCTCCACTGCAGAGGAATACAGTATGGGGACAAATTTCTTGGCACAAGATTTACAATAGGGAAAAAAACCCATCCCAAATAGGGTGAAGAATTAACCTCTGACAGTGAGTGAAAACCAGCGCACCACCCTTAAAATCAGTGGTAAAATTCCCATTGACTTCAATGGGGCCAGAATTTGGGTGTCAGTTTTATCATGCTCTTCCCAGATGAAGCACCCAGCCATTTGAGCAGCCTGCTCTAGTGGAGGTGTCCCTGCCCATGGCAGGGGGGTTGGAACTCCATGATCTTTAAGGTTCCTTCAACTCTAACCATTCCATGATTCTATGATTCTATGTTGTAAAGTTTTCTCATGCCGTTGTGGGAAGAAGTGTAAGGTTTTATCTGATTCTTTGGTTCCGTTTCACTGTGTGGCATTTTGGGGAGGGGGAAAATCCCAACCCTGTGAATTCACTAGGAAACAACAGTAAAAAAAAAACAAACCAACATTTTACATTATGACTTCCCGCCTGCTCTCTCCCCTGAATTCAATACCGGAGCATATACGGATACAAAGCTCCTATTTTTGCTGTATCTGTAGGAGAAGGTTTGAAAGGGCTGGTTGGCTGAACATGCTAGAAACAAAACCATGGGAAATGGAAAGCGTTATGACAGCTCTTTGTTCAGAGTGCTTCAACACAAAAGAAAATTCAGCAGATGGACTCAAACCCATAAGCTCGCAGAAAGCGTTTTCAGATGGGATGAGTTAGTTTTGTGCCAGATACGTGTAAGCTGATATGCTCCCAAGATCTGCAAAACATGGATAAAGAAAACCAAGCCTTTGCCAAAACCTAATCCTGTAATTTTCATGCAGTCCAACACATTAACCGAACCTGTGCTTCCCAGTCTTATTTGCAGGCCAACATTAATAAGTAAGATGATGCTATTTTTCTATTGCCCCCCACAATCTATTTAAAATAAAGAACAAAACCACCATCCTCCAAAACTTCACTATAATAAGTTCACATTCAGCTAAGCACCCTTTTATCCTACTACTTAAGCCACTCCAAATCACTGCCAGTACATTGCTAAATGCTCTTTGCTGAGAGTAGCAAAGCTTTTACACTTCAGAATGGCAAGACTGACTTCATAAAAGATTAATATACTTGAAAAGCAGGTCATTTATTAAAAGATCTTTTAAAAGCCTAATTTCTTAAAAAGCAAAACTATCTACCCACCTCCGCATCTCGTCTGAAAGCATTTGCATACGCAGCTGTTCTCAAAATTTCATCCCTGTTCTTTTTTTTCCCTTCTTCATTTTTTTAAGACATGAATAGCAGGTATTTACTGCAACAGCCGCACGCTTCGCCATGTGCCTTCGGCTTTTATGCACTGATTTATCCCCTCTCCCATAGGAGCACACAAGATACCCTTTTCCCATACACGGGGTTGAGGTGTCGGATCCTCAGCCCCAGGGCTTCACGGGGTGGCAGCCTGGGGATTTTGGCTTCCAAACCCACTCTTACCATGGCTGGAAGACTCCCGCAATAGCCTGGAGAGGACAGACTTTGTCTCTCCCGGATGTCCCACTGTCCTCTCGTTCTACGATAGCCTGTTCTTGTGGTGCTCTTCTGCCTGGGAACTGAGCGGGCAGCGCAGGTTGTCTGCATGCCACGGGTGAAAGACCATGTCACCAAACAGCAGAAGGCAAAACGGTAGCTATTGCTTGGATAGTGGGCTTGTACCATTCTTTTCACTGGAAATTGTACCACCTTTGCACAGCGCAGTCCTCAAGCCAGCATTTCGTATGGAGCCAAAGAAGTAGCGAGAGTACGCATCGAGCGAGATACAGCAGAGAAAGAAATTCAGGCCATTTTGGACCAAGATGTTGATATTTCAAGATATGTTTGGCATCCCGTTCTTCATGAGTGTTTTCAATCACTGCTTCTTCCTGAGGAACCACCTCTTGCTGTTTCATCTCGCCTGCAAATCGCATGGCACACCCGCAAGTGAAGAAAAAATCCATTAAATAGATTACTATCTGCTCAGGACATGGCAGCGCAACTGCAGCCACAGAGTTATGCTCTTGGAAAGGGGCTGCCGTGAACATAGAGTTGTAAAAGACAGGACAAGTTATGGGAAAGTTGCTATGGGATTCAGGGGCATTGACATAACTAAGGGATGAGGCTGCTTAAGAAAGGGTAAGCGAGAAGAATATGACAACCGTAGCCATGCGTTTCAGAGAAGAGAAGATGGAAAAGCCAGGCAAGACAAGGAGGCAACATGCAGAAAAAAGAAGACTGAAAGCTGGGAAAACTCAGAAAAGGCAAGACACCAAGAAGGTGGAGAGGACTTGTAGTGCCAAAAGCAAGAAACAATAATAGTACAGATACTAGCACTCTCTTACTCTTGTCATAAGACCGGCATGAAAATTACTTTAAATATAGAAGAATGACATTTAAGAGACCAGAGGTTTTGTTATAGAAATGACTGTTGTTCATTAAAAATAAATTAAAAAAAAAGTTACCACTTATTATTACTGAGTTTCGATGGGCAGCCACAACCAAATTCTTAAGTTATCAAATATAAAATATACTTGAAGGCTGTTCATACCTACCAGGGCAAGACAGATAGCGCGGTGTAGGTGCCTCCACTTTAGATTACACTGGACCCCAAGTGGACAACATCTGAGTATTTTAGCAGCAGCTTACTAAGTGTAACAAATGCTATTGATCACCCCTTGGGCTTCCAGGGAGGAAAATAAAAGGTGTTTATGGGTTAATACTTCTGACGGAAATTTGCTTATTTAGAGGTTCACTTAACAGATGCCATCATCAGGAGATAAAAGTCCCTACACTGAACAGACAATTTTAATGGCCTTTCCCATTAAGCTATGGGTGATATATTTCAAAGGGCAGATTATTGGAGTCGTTCTGCTGACAGCAAGGAATGTCAGATGCATTCAGAGTATCTGTGAACATCTAAGCCTTGGTAACAAGGATTTTAATATAGAGTTATATTGCAATTCAGGACAAAACACCTTGACCAATTTATTCTCTGGTACAGCACAAAGGGACCTTACACTATATCTATATTTATATTCATTGCCAAAATAGGCAATGGACCCTTACTGTTCATGCGAACAAAGCTCCAGATGCTCTTATATTCTAAGCCTAATGTGTTCAGCTACTGGTGGGGCACCATTAATCACATAAAATGTGAGTTTTATAGCCTTGGAAAACTGGCATCTCCCAGATTTATTGGTTTGAATACTCTTGCTTAACAAAAAGTTTCTTATGAACAAGTGAGCTCTGAATATAACGTACTAAACGTCACCATCCCATAATCAATAGGTATGGGGAAGGCTGTTTTTAAGGTTTAGCTCCTTTCCTGTTCCCCGGCAGACTGAAATTATCCAGCTCTGTACTGCAGAGCTCCATTAAGCACTTTGTTTTCCGTTGAATGACTGGAATCAAACGCGTACGGCCTCCGTGGATGGATAGACGGCTGTAAAAAGAGGTAAGTCAGCAATACTGACTGGCTTGCCGTCTGAGCGTGCGTGCCCTTTGGATTTTTGAGCTTCTGCCAAAAGGCATCATGGTTCTGTGTTTACCCTTCAAAGGCCCCCCGGTCACTCAGGGGGTGAGCGCGCTCACAGCACAGCGCTCTCCCTTGCACCTACGAAACAGGATTCATAAAAATGAAAACTTTATTTCAGTACTTGTATTCGTCAAATGTAAATTTGTGGCACAGATCCGCTCTCTCTCACAGAATCATCTAGGTTGGAAGGGACCTTTAACATCATCTAGTTCAACCATCAACCGAACTTTGACAAAAAAAACATCACTAAGCACTGTGTCAACTCATCTTTTGAACACCTCCAGGGATGGTGCCTCAACCACTTCCCTGGGCAGCCCGTTCCAATGGTTAATAACCCTTTCAGTGTAAACATTTTTCCTAATATCCAATCTGAGCCTCCCCTGGCGCAACTTGAGGCCATTTCCTCTTGTCCTATTGCCTGTGACTTGGGAGAAGAGACCGACCCCCACATCTCTACACCCTCCTTTCAGGGAGTTGTGGAGAGTGGTAAGGTCTCCCCTCGGCATCCTTTTCTCCAGGCTGAACAACCCCAGTCCCCTCAGCCTCTCCTCACAAGACTTACTCTCCAGACCCCTCACCAGCTCCATTGCCCTTCTCTGGACCTGCTCCAGCACCTCAATGTCTTTTTTGTGGTAAGGGACCCAAAACTGGACACTCATCTTTCATGACATCATTGTCACTATATAATACGAAGTGATTAAGAGACCGATTTCACTTTGCTTGCCCATCTCTTGCATTCAGAGAAACGGTTCATCTCTGAGCAAAGTGGTAGGAAGGTCTCAAAGGGAGTTTGTAGCATCACTTTCCTCTTCCTTTCCCTTTCCCAGCGAGCCAAAGTAACAAAACCACCATAAACCTCTGTGGTGGCTTCTTTTGTGTGCGAGTGTGAATCCATACTAATTACTGAAAAGATGCTGTATTTCTCTTCAGTTCTGGGGCCAGGACTGTCAGCGCTGGGCTCAGCTCTGGCTTCCAGAGGATGCCCCAGACTCGCATCTTCCTCCAGAGCTGCCACCGCCACAGGAGCTGTTGTTTAACCACGGATGCTCGCTCTGTGCTTCGCACCCCAGCAAACGGAGGCAGCAGGAAGGCCACCAGAACGGGTCCCCAGTGAGGCCTCTGAGTTGGTGGCAGCTCCCTGTAAATCCAGCCACAGGGGCTCGGGAATCCCCTACAGCAGAGACAAAGAACCGACCCACCGGACAGGTCTGCAGGGGCAAAATGGTTATTCCCACTTGAAAACAAAACCAGATCAGACACCAACCATGTGGCATTGGTTCAAACGTACCAATTGTAGCAAGACTATAAATCAATCAATCAATCCTGTCTGCATAAACTGTAATAAAGTGACAAACGGAGTCGTTATCTGCGTGTCCATTTTGCAAGGGATGAGCTTTTCCTGTGATTTTTGTTACCGCGACCTCACCCGAGCTGCATGTTCAGCTGACTCTGAAGGTCCAGGTCCTGCAAAATCCTCCTCCCGGGCGTCCCGTAGGACGCAGGGACAGAGGTGTCACAGCCTCACGCTGTGCTGAGTGTCAGCAGGGCCGCTTACCATCCCGGGTGAGGAAATGCTCTCTTACAGAGAGCTCACAGGCCTAACCCCCTCGTGGCATGAAAAGGAAATGAATTTGATTCCTCAAGAGCCTCCAGCTTCCTAACAAACCTTGGGAAACGAGTTCAGAATACTAGCATATGCTCTAATCCATTTTCCAGTTATAAAGGCTCCTTTATTGCTGGTTTTGGCTGACACCGGTTGAGATAGCGTGTTTATCATCATTCTTAAAACACTCGAGAGAGAACAATGTGAGTGCATTTTTATTTCAGTTTTAACTTCTTTATTTCATTGCTGTACAGCTGCATTACACTTGGCTTTAATCCCTTAAGCATTATTTTCCTTGGCAAAACAGTCACTGAACTGAGCAGAACTTACTATTGGAAAAATATGCTTGAAAAACCAGTGTGATGTCAATGCCAACTGAAACCCGTGGAGCTTCAAATCTCACAAACGCGCCCGTAGCTGAAATACACAGCTCCTCTTTTTTTTTTTTTTTTGACTGAACTAGGAATGTTGTAGTCTTAGGTTGTGAAGCCGAGTGTAAAAACCACAGAGTAGCCTCCTGAAACTGAATGTGTGCCTTTTTTTTTTTTTTTTTTCTTTCCTTCTCCCCATGAACAATCATTTGGAAAACAATGACATAAAATTAGATGGAGGATAATTCCATAGGCAACAAAGGACCGCACGGCTCCCCTTCTGGGCTCGCCTGCTTTAGCTGTGGCTATCGGTAAGAAGTTGGGCTACAGGCTCCTTAGAGAAAAGATAGAAGCCGACTTTGTAAAACATCTTTAATATTCAAATATATAAATAAGCACTACTGAAGAATAATTCAGAAGACTGCAGTGATTCATTATGAACAGATGCTATAAACGGGAACAGTAACATTGCTAGGTAAGGAAGAAGCAAGCTATTTTGGGAGTCTTGAAAATCTCTTCTAGTTCTTCAGACAGATCATGCTGCTATAGTTACTTTATAAAAAATTATATTCTGAAAAGCACTTGAGTAAAAGAAACCTTTTACTGGAACTATTATTTAACCAAGACCTTCTACAGCACTAAAACACACTGCAATTGAGTTCCCGATATAGTTTTAAGAATGGGAGGGGTAAGAAAAAGAATGAAAAAACCTACCATACCTGCACCAGGAGCTATTTATTAGCATAACACTCTTCCTTTTAAAGATTTCGTAACAACTGAAGTATATACAAAGTCTTACAGCATTTACACAATAAAAAAGTTTCCTATTAGCCGATGAAGTATAAGGTAGTGCTGCAATTTACTTCAAAGCGTGTATACAATAATAATGAAGCAGACCACTGTACTTTCAACTTCTCCGCTACCACACCACCACTGTCAGTTGAAATGACAGGTAATTAAACCACTGGGAAGACACAGATTGTCAAAAGATTTGTAACAGGTTGACCTGCAGCACTAACCATCATAAGGAGGAAAAAAAAAAACCAACCAAAAAAACAAAAAACCCAACAAAAAAAGAAAAGCTACATACTGTCATGTTTCTACACTTTCCTAGAGCTGTAACAAACTTTCACAGCCTTAGATATAACATATGCAAGACAACATAATCACAATTTTTCAGATATAGTTCAGCTACTGAGTGTATTTACTTCTGAATAGGAGGCGTTATATTGATATGGCTGTGTGTTTCCATTTTTGTTCATTAACTGTTCAAATAGGTCTACAAAAAAATTAAAAGACAGCATGGAGTTTGTAGTCATGATGTGTTTGACTATAATAAAGGCATTCAATATCAGCTATAGGATCTAATCATTCCTGTCAAAAGTTTAAGACCAGGAATCCTTGAGTAAAAACCAAACCCACAAAATCCCGCACCTACACCATTTCCAGCTGTTGACTCCAACCTTCTTTAAGCTTTTCCAACAGGGATAATACAAAATCACTAAAACGCTTGCACCAACCCAAATGCAAGACTCATTTAGGTTATGAGAGGTCAAGCAGATTCACTAGACAACTTCTGCTGTAAAACCGAGGGAGCTTACCAAGAACAAAGAAATTTTACTGAACAGTCCCTCACTACACGTAGGGATATATAGTTTAACAACGATACATAATTTAAGAACGTAGCATTCTTTGCCTTTTAGAAAGTTTTACACGTGCCAATAATGCACTTTCTACAAGAGATAAGGCTGCTTTGCCTATCGTCATGTGCCTAAACCTCTTATTTTGGCCAATTTTGCTTTTCTTCCCCCCAGGGGGATTCTGTTTCAACTTAGAAAGCCGTAATGTCAGTTGACAATATCTGTATTAAGACAAAAAGTGACATATATAAAATCCACAAGGAACCACATAAATACCAAAGAAGTCATATAACCTTTCAATGTAAACACTTGGATTATACTGAAGCCCTAATTAAGATTCTTGTCTTAAACTTTTGGCAGATAATGTGTATGCTCAGCCAGGCTTTGTAGTTAGTTATTGTTCAAGTGGAAGCCAGGTCAGCTCACATGTTGACAGGCATGCAACTTGGAAACATTGCACAACAAGCAACACAAAGAGATTTGAGAAGTGTACAAGACTCCAAGTAGACTTCACAACCCTTCACAACTGAATATTCACAGACAAAGCTACAGTCCTTGCTTTTTCTACGGTGGATTTTCTCTCACACATGGGACACTTTCTGTGACTCTCTAGCTTGCTTGATGCTATATAACCACTTGATGATTCTGGCATTCCTTTCAATGGCAGAAATGCCGTATGGCACACGGTCATTGGCACTGTCATCGTTTCTAAGGTCACTGTTGCTGTCCTGAGACTGTTCACAGTCTGAGCTAATCATGCTTGCACTGCGAAAGTTGAGGGATATAATATCAGAGTTAGCCCTTGCAAAGTTTTCCATCCCGAGGTTTTCAAGCTCTTCAGGATCCAGTCCGCAGTAGTTAAAGAATCGTTCAACGTCTGCGTCGACGCGAAAGTATCTGTCGCTTAAGTCTGATTTTGATCGCTGTAGGGAGGGTCTTCTGCTAACCCCGCATCCAGACTCGACTGCCTCAATCTCTGGGGATTTCAGGGTGGAGATGGCAGCAATTTTGGGCTTTGGAGGCAGAGGTGGGGCTGAACTACTGCAAGGTATTGCTTTTAAGGGCTTTGCACTAGTTACTTTCCTAATGTCTGAGGAGCTGTGGGAGACATGCAAGAAAGTCTCTGCCGACTGATCCAGGAGCCTTCTGCTGACGTTGGAGCTGCTCTCCTGTGGGCTGCTACGGCCCTGCGTGGGGTAAACCTTCAAAGATTCGGCAAACGAGTGTCGGTTCAGCTCCGTTGAATCGGCTCTGTGGGGCGGCCAGTTTCGGGGACCGTGCTTATGCCCCGAACCCGAGCTGGACCCTTCGGAGCTGTTGATGATGTTCTTCAAGATCTCGAGTTTCAGGTTTTCTCTCTGGACGCCGCTCTCGGTCTTCGCGTTGTTGCTGAAGACCTTCAAGGTGGGGCTCCCCAGCGCTCGCTTGGCCGCCGGACAGACCGGTGGCTTCGCCAGCACCGCCGGCTTCACGGGCTCCTGCTTGGCGTTGATGACCTCCTGGCTCTTGACATACTTGGCCTTGTCGGCTTCGAGCCTCTCCACCGCGCTCAGTCTTTTTGGGTTAGGCTCCGCCTGCCTGCGAAAATAGTCGGGTCCTTTGTTCAGGATGCGGAGAGGAACGGCGGACGTGAAAGTGACGGCAGGGCTGACGGGCTTCACCATGCTACCTGTCGGTAGTGTTTCTGTAGGCATGTTTGGTGGTCTTTCCCCCGCAGCCGTTTTGGATTCTTCTCTGGGATCTCCTGAATGCACGGTGCAGAAACATGTACATTAAGCACAATGAAGAGCCGATGAATCCTGGGATCTGAGCGTTAGCAGCAGCGCCTCATCTCACAGCTCAATTAAATAACGCTGAGTTTCTCTTTTAAAGGCAGCCTTTGTAGGGCAAGGCCACCCGACACAAGTCCGTATTAGTCTGCTCCGCCGACTCCTTTCTTCTCGCTGAAAGATGCGGGGGTCTGGCCGTTCCCTTTGTGCTCCGCTACCGGCAGCGATCTGAAAGGCAGGATAACCAACCACACGTTAGCGAGAGCGCCTGACATCAGAGCGATAGCAACAGCCGCCTCCCAGCCCTCCTCTCCCTCTTCCTCTCCCTCTTCTTCCTCCTCTCCCACCGCCGGACAGGATGCGGCCGCTGGGGAGGCGGCGGCGCTGGGGGCATCCGTGCCCCTGCACCCCTCTGCCTCCTTACTCACAGTCTTAGCTTGGATTTAACAAAATTACACTGGAAAAGAAAAAAAAAAAAAAAAAATTTAAAAAAAGCCAAAACCAACCACCAGGATGCAGCCATGCATTTCTGGAGGGAGAAAGGGAAGCAAAGTGCATCAATTCATAGGATTAGACCTATCTATCTCCCGAAGATCGATGAAAGAGCACTTTCAAACTAATACCTTTGGCTTTGATTAGTTGGTTTGTGTACGTATTTTATCTCTAAACCCCAAACATTTTTGTCCTGATAGGCAGCAAACACTTAATATCTTAGATTTACAGAGTATGTTCCTTTTTAATTAAATGCTGCAGAAAACTATCTGGTCTAAAAAGGAGAGAGCAGAGACAAGTAGCGTTTTAAGTGCAGTGCACACGTTTCATCATTAATCTGATACAAAATTAACAACTAAAAAGTAGCAGATCTTGCTTAAGCCACCAGTTCCAGTTCAAAGCCTTGTTTGAACGTTAGTCCCCACAGCACTGGTGCTCCAGCAGTGAAATAAGGATTTCCAAGTTCCCGTGATCACTTTACAGGCTTAACAGAAGGAAAAAAGAAAAAAAAAAGGGCTTTGTTTTTCGATGAGAGATTTTGGGAGCACGCAAAAACATTGTGACTGCCTTTGAAAGAAAAGAGCTTGTCTTCGCATTTGGATATAATCATTCAAGTTTTCTACCAAGCAGCGAGTGCGTATAAAGTTTACCTTCATCTAAATTATTTTAAGATCCTATCACTCAGGATTATCACAACAGTCTAAAATCCCACACCATGGATAATGTTACAAGTGCTGTAACAATTTTTCCCACATGAGGCACTGAAGGGCACTTATCAGAGAATCTACTTTTCAAGCAGTGATTTAGCTAATGGGTCTCATTTGTTTTATTACTGCCCCATTAATCTATGCTGCCCTTTTTAATATCCCATTTCTGTTATCGCTGTGTTCTTCAGGGAGAGAAAGGAAAGCAGCTGCTCCTTCTTCCTTCAGCCTAAGGAATGGGGAGCAGCCTAAGGAATGGGGAGCAGCATCCTTCCCAGGGACAACACGCTGTCTTGTGTTCTGCTGTGCTGGGTGTGCTCATCCATCAATACCCAACTTACTAATCCAGGGCGTGCCGTCAGTATATTGTTTGGACCAAAAAACCCCACCGAAAACCCTTAAATTCCAGCTAAAGATACATTAACAGTAAAAGGAAAACGAGCTCAAGTACCGATTCCCAGAAACACATGATACATACATTGAGTGTTCTCTCTAAATCATCCAAGGTCAGAGCAAGCAAATAAAATATATAAATGCTATAATGAGATTATAGGAAAAAGCTGAGCTTTCTCCCGAAGGCTCACTGTCACAAGCATTCTTCAAATACAAACTAACATATTTAGGTGGGTGATAAACCAGACACGCATTCAGTGCCATTGAAAGGGTAGTGAAATGTTAATTAAGCTTCCCTTTCAATGTTGTTTTATAAATCCTAGTGCTAACTCCTCAGCAGTTTGACTTCCTGAATTTTAACTAAGTCTTTCTGAAAGAGAAAAAGCTCCCTTTCCTCATTTGAATCAACATATTTATTGGTACTATTTTGAAATTAAGTATCAAATTTCCAAATGCGCTGAAGGCAATCCCAACGCGCATCTGCACACACATATTTCTCTTCCGTACACACAAATCAAATCTCTCCACGTTGCCAGAGCTGAGCTTGATGGCTAAATGCTTGTAAAAATAACCCCACTGGTGTGTGTGTTTGACACTTGTGTGCAGAAATCAATTCTATGCTAGAGCAGGGGTCTTGCCAGGAGGAAGAAAACCCCCCCAAACAACCAGCCCCCTAATTCCCTGTACTAAACACTGCCACCGAACTGAGTTAATACTTGATTAAGAGAGACCACAACCCTCCATTTCCTCCTTGGCCATTGTCATTAAAGGACAGCTGCCCAGAGGACAGCTGCCAACTCCATTCTCTTCCCAGTGAGTGGCTCCGCACACCACTATGGATCTGAGCTGTGGGAACCAAGGCATTGGGCTCAAGGTTGCTTTTGGAGGTCTGTCCCCAGCACGTGGCAACTTCCTCACTCAGGACGACCCTGGTCAATGCCAACAAGCATTGCTTCGGAGGCTAAGCATCCATGTGTGCTTCATCAAAGCTTTTTTGGGCTGCATCAAAAGAAGTGAGGCCAGCACATCAATGGAGGTGATTCTGCCCCCTCTACTGTGCTCTGGTGAGACAGACTCCACCTGGAGTGCTGCGTCCAGCTCTGGAGTCCTCAACACAGGAAGGACATGGAACTGTTGGAACAAGTCCAGCAGAGGGCCACAAAAATGACCAGGGGACTGGAGCACCTCTGCTATGAGGACAGGCTGAGAGAATTGGGGTTGTTCAGCCTGGAGGAGAGAAGGCTTCAGGAAGACCTTAAAGCCCCTCCCAGTATCTAAAGGGAGCTACAGAAGAGATGGGGAGGGACTCTTCGTCAGGGAGTGGAGCCATAGGACGAGGGGTCATGGTTCTAAACTGAAAGAGGGGAGATTTGGATTAGATACCAGGAAGAAATTCTTTCCTGTGAGGGTGGTGAGACACTGGAACAGGTTGCCCAGAGAAGCTGTGGCTGCCCCATCCCTGGAGGGGTTCAAGGCCAGGCTGGATGGGGCTTTGAGGAACCTGGTCTGGTGGGAGGTGTCCCTGCCCATGGCAGGGGGGTTGGAACTCCATGATCTTTAAGGTCCCTTCCAACTCTAACCATTCTACGATTCTATGAACACCACACTTCAAAGGGAAAAAAAAAGATGAAGAAAAAAAATCCCACTGTGCACAGACGTTCATCTGAGAGAAGAGTGTTTGTTTGCAAGCACCTATGGGGCCAAGTGCCCTGAAGTCAACGGCAATATGCTGTGACTGGCAATGAGCTCCAGGCATGCCTAGAAAGAAAAGCAAAGACCTGGTGAGGAGCCAGGGCAGAAACGGCCACCTGAGCCAGCACAGGGAGCTGGGGGAGTAAGGGCCGGGAGGTTACATGGCCAGACATAGAGGCTTTGTACCTGTGAGGCTGCTGGTATAAATTAAGGTACACACAGTTATGAAAAGCGATCAACTATATTTGCGTGTGTTGTTTAAATTGCTCCGCTTCACTGGGGTGCTGCAGGTAAACATCACAGGAAAGTTTACTCAGTACTCTCGTCTCAGGGAGCTGAAAGTTATTAGCCAGATACTGGTAGAAAAGGAAGCGGGATGAAAGAGAGGTGGGTGAACGTGAAGTGCTAATGAAACAACTACTCTTGCCTGTGCTGGTGATGGCTGCAGCCTAATTCTGCTGCTGAGAAAGCGAGAGCGATTCCTGCCAGCCCCTCTGCTGCCCACCGGCACCCGAAACACAGAGAGACTTGCCGCTTATTAATTTCATCGGTAATGAAAAAGGCCCAGCAGCAGCAGCAGGATGTAGTCTGGGGAAGACAAAACCGTGCCACTTAGTTTCCAGTTGTGAAAATCATCATTGTAGCAACAGGGGGAGAGAAATGGCTTTCTTCTGGCTTAAACGCCGAAGAAACTCCCTGCCCAAGCATCTCGATTTCCCACACTAGTACCAATTTTTGACTGCAGAAATTCAAAGGCAGATAGGTTTTCTTCACCCACTCCCCCAAAAATGTGTGAAATATACTTAGGGACCTAAGAAACAGTCCTTTTACTCTGTTTACATCGAATGCCTACTCAGTAGGTGTAATTCTTCCATGGACTGAATTGTGGTTTTTTTCAGGATTCAGTCTGTATTTCCGTTATTGCTCTTCCTTATGACAACTGCTAGACTTAAGAAATTATTTCAAGAAATACAAAGCTAAAAACTCATGCACGCATTCAGATGTAGTTCATCTTAATACTATGCATACATTAACAAAACCTTTCTTAAAGTTCTCACTAACTGAGCTTTTCTGACACCCAGCAACTATTGCAGACCCGCTGAGTAGGACACAAAATGTACAAAGGGGTAGAAAGGTGTTGGTTTTTTAAAGCTGTATTTTCAGCCAGACACTTTGATTCAAGGATTCCTTTGCAACAGAGGCACAGATCCAAAGCACTTACTCATTCTGGGCATCGTACTCTAATCACTTTTAAGTCTGTAATAGGTTTGTCAGATATTCACATTTAAATAACAGGCGCACTATCTGCATGATTGAGGAGAACACAACACAGCCTAGGGCAGCAATAGATATACAGCTAACATTAACTACAAATAACTCCACTATAAAATATTCTTGCCTTGATTTAAAGCCAAGACAGTAGGAGGAGATAAAACTATGAAGAAACTTTGGAATTAAAGTTCCATATATTCTAAATATGCAGGTTTTTTAAGTTTAACAGAAATTTATGAACTGGGCCCGCTGGCAAGTATAGAATTCTTTCTAGCAATATTATTAGCACCATGTTATTGTACAATACTCAAGTTTATTTTTTCTCTCATACCTAAAGCTGCAATCCAACCACAGACGGAATGATGCTCACTGACAGCAAACAACCCGCTTCCCTCCCCGGTTCTGTGTTGCCCTGTAGCTCCTACACCTCGGCCAAGTTTCAGCCAGTCTTTGCCTAAAAGCGCACTCAGAAGAACACTACACCTTTTAACAGTGTTCAAGTTGCATCACAGCAGCAAAAAACCCACAGTGAAAATGTGGCCCAAATGAAAATAGTGGAATTTCTGCTCTTGACTCCGGCAAGGACACGGCTTCACCCGGCAAAGCTATGCTGAAGCTGATGCTCTTAAATTCATCCCTCTGGGACAGCGGATGAAGGGATTCTACATGAGGTAGGATGGAGCACAGTGGATAAATGTAACAAAGGCTGACAGCCTTTACTCTGCTTTCCTTGATATTTAAAGGCCCGTGTCAGTTTTATTTTCCAGACGATAAAATGTAACTACCACAACTTCAAGAAGCACCATAAACATCACATAAATTCCAGCATAAGTAATCAACAAGTGATTTCAATAGGACTCAAAGAAGTCACAAAACAAACACAGGACACAGATGGAAAATGTCAGGCTCTGCTAATGACTAGGTGCACTTTAGGGCTGAAGGTCCATTATGAAGATGCTGCTTTGTTAATAGTCCCTATAAAGCCTCTACATAAACGGGGGCTTCACTGGGAATGACTTGCTACAGGTCTATGCACTAAGATACATTAATGCATATGTCTAAAACTGATCTAAGTTCTTCTGTGAATAATTGTCATTGCAAGCCTCACATATTTAGGTTAGTAAGTTTACAGATACAGGCTAAGCCTAAAGAAACTGGTTTTAAATTGACATAAGATAATCCACATCCAGACTGGCAGTGGCATTTTATTTTTTAAACCAATTTAGATAAACATGTGTATGGGTGTAGTCTTGGTCTCACAGAATATTAACTGTCAAGATAAAGGAAAAGGAGATAGAATAATATTTCAGATCTACCGTTACTCGAAATACTAATAAAAGTGCTGATTTTCAACTCGGTTCCCCGCTAAGATGTGAAACAGTGAACAATAAGCGAAGAGCAATATATGATCAAGAAGACATTTAAACCTTCAAAAGGTCACAAAAAATGTGACCCGCAGTGATCTAAAGCCAAGAGTGGCAGAATTATGTAGATGTGGGAAACTTCCACCAAGTGGGAAGGCAACTACTTTGGCAAAGGCACTCACTTCGCACCACTGATGTGTTTCTTCCAACCAAAAAAAAGCAAACCACAGCTAGCATTAACGTTGTAACAAGATGCACTGATGAACGTACAACGGGCTGATAGATTTATGCTACTTCTGCTTCGCTCTTACGTCACACTCAAAGACTTTCAAGCTAAAACTCTCCTTTAACAAAACACTGCCACCACTTAGTGCTCCTTCCATTTCATCGCGCAGTTGAAACGATGAGGTTTAAAGCAGGGTGCGTCCATAACCAGAAATGCTAACACTCTTACAGGGAAATAGCTTCTGGAAAATCCACGGAGGTACAAAACGCCCAGAAAACAGGAAAGCAACTTAGCAGCTCTACTTACTGCCCCTGCAATGTATGCTTAGCGCTCCCTGGGAGCTGCACAGAGACGCCTCTTTGAAAGAAAAATCTTCAGAAAGTGTTTTGCTTCTTTTTAGTTCTGAAATCTGGCACAGTTACATTTCCTACCCAGTAGCAATAATCCACTCTCAGCACTACTTGCTTCTGGGTAAATACTACCCTATAGATGGCTCCCAAACATGAAAACTCTGATTTCTTTCAAAAGGTGTGGACAGCTGCACAAATATACAAGGAAGCTCAGACATGAAACTTCCCTTTCTTCCAACTAGATAGTACAAAAAAAAAAAAGTCATCTTATTATTTAGAATGATACTACATGCTGTGTATGTAAAAGCTGTAACGGGAATCAATTCTGTTTTCTTTGGGCCCCTGTGTCGCACACACCATACTTTGGAATAATTTCAGCCTCTCATTTAAAAAAAAAATAGTATCAGGAAAAGGTCTAAAAAGTATAATAAGGAATGTATCTTTTTATTACATTTGTAGCTCTAGCTTTACATGAATACTTCTATTTGAGTGTATATTTTATGAGAATGATTCTTCAAACACTTTGCAAAGCTTTAGGAAACACCTTTATTGCTCATTCGTCAGCCAGTGTCAATGGTCCCAAGTCCAAACCACTTTTATCCTTTTAATTCCGCATCTCTCCATAACCATTACGTTTAAACTCATCGCCTCCTCCCTACAACAAGACTGCAATTCCCAATTTATCTTGTGGTCTTGTGGGCCTACGCAATTTCCCCAGGATCCTTTGTGTACATTTAGAAATCACCACAGCCGCCTTCTTCAACACAGGGTACTTGGTCCTGGTGCTCCAGCACGCTTCAGTGGTTCATCAGACCCCGAGACGGGTCATTGCCGCACCAGGTCCCAGCTGTTGGGTCCCTCTTCTCTGGGAAAAGGGGGATTCTTATTTCTCTGCTCCTTCATCACCTCCTCCTCCAACCTTTTCCCCATTGCACCATCCCGTTTTTGCAAGACGCAGGAACTCCTGCTCTGCTCTGGTTGGAGGAGCAGCGCTAACCTGGACTATGCTTTCCCTTTCTTCTCCTCTACAGATAGGAAAAACTAGCATGTCATCTCCTCGCTCCTGACAGCTGTCCTTTCCAGCCATGCTTGGATTCAGCAACCTGGAAAACCACTTTTTTTTTTTCTCAGTAGTAATACTTTCAATGTGTAAAAAACCCCAATTAATTAGGGGGAAGGAGGCGGGGGGGGGGGCACGACAGGGATGGGACGGGTCATAGCCACACACTGGGATAAAACAGAGGGAGGCAGAACAACAAATGAGTTTTAATGATGAAGCTCAGCAAAAATGTTTTAAATGGAACACTACTCATTTTAGTTCACAGCTCAAATCAGCGGTAATTCTTAACAAGCCCATTTTAAGACTGAGATGTATTTTAAGCTACCCAAATCTTTGTGGTAGTAGGTTCAGTAGGAATCATATGCACTAGAGAAGAAGCAAATCAAAACCTTCTATCTGCAAAAACGCAGAGAAACACCTGCAGAGCACCCTCCTTCTAGTATCCCACCCAGATACACCACCTCACTACCCGGATTTGCAGACTCCATACATCGGTCACCCACGTCACCCACCCAACCGCAGAGCCAAGCCTGATCCTCTGCCCTGCAGAGAACAACACAAGCACAAGCTTAACGAGTAATTAGGCAGCTGGGAAACAGCTCAGTAACTCCTGCAGCGTCCCTCACCAAAAAACCGGTTATCGTTAACTCGGCTACGAAAAAACCACTTTGACAGCAGTATTTTCAAAATGCTAATTCTGGGCCACACTGAGATAAATTAAACATAGTCCTAAATCCTTTGAACGTTTGAAAACTTGTATGAATGTTAAAGCATTTTACTGCGGCACACTTGTCATCATCAGCGCAACTATGGCATCAGCCTTGGGCTTAACTTACACTGTGGAGCGAGCCCTAAAACATAAATCACCTCGGCTTAGAAGAACTTTTTGCATGCAAGCTTGGAAATACTGAGAAGTCAAGCCAGGTTCAAATTGATAAAGTGAAAAGTATAGATTTTCAAAATGAAAGTTTATATTAAATGCACAGCGTGTCTACCAACACGGCCCTTGTAGTCAAAGATTTGAGGACCCATGACCAGGTGACTTCAGGTTCACCTCCTTCAGAGCTACTGCAGGAAGGTGACACGGCTTCCCTTTGAGATCTGGCATCTTGCTTCACATAAACTTGTGAAAGGCACGTCAAGCTGAGCACTCAAAACTAATGAACACTGAAGCATGCAGATTCTGTAGGGAAACAGAGTCTCTGTGTTCACCATTTAAGTGACAGCACTGTTCATAAAATCTCAGGTAGCTGATATTTAGGCTTATAGCTTGCCTAGAAGCACATGTTCCTCTGCTAGTACTTTTTTGCTTAAACTAATAGAGAATCACTTCTGTGCTCTTCTGTCTGTGTATAATACCTCAGCTACATCCTGATGCCACACCACGTCAAAACCTGGACCCCTTCCCCATCACCTATATTTGACTTCCATGGTTCCCCATCTCCCATACTTAACTTCCATGGAAAGGAACTGTGAGAAGTCCTGAAGGAACATGAGCATGTAGGACAGGAGGGATGTTCAGGGGAAGAGGCCAATGGCCATGCTCTGCACACCCATGCCATCCAGCAGCCCTGCTGTTTCTACAAACAGGCATGCACACAACTAAGCCTGGTGGCTAATTCCCAAATTGTAGAGGAACCAGGGATTTCCTGGCCCATCTTGCTCATGCACACCCCCCTATCCAGCAGGTACCCGCTGGCCTTAAAAATGCAGTCAGGGATAATGCAGATGACAAAGAAAAGACCTTTTCCTTCACTTGACTTGGAGTGCAGACTGGAAGCAGCCCTCCAGGGCAGATGCTCAAAGTACTAGGCTATACCATATGTAGAGACAGATCCTTCTCCAGTGCTTCTTTTCAAAGGTTTCCACTTTTAAGAAAATAAATATTTGCAAGTTTTCTTTAAATTAAGGAAAGAGTTCTTAAAAAAAAGCCTGTATAGGGTACTTGGTGAGGAAACTGGGTTACTAACCCTGCTGCGGCACAATTAAGTAATTTCTAGCAAGTAGGACATTTCAGCTGAAATAGGAAGACCCACTCTACATTCTGCCAACTGGGTTCTGCCTCAGGAGGTGGGAAACTTGCCCAGATTGGGGACTGGGGATTTGATCCACCCCTTCTCCTGTTTTCTCAGAAGAGCGCAGCAGTCTCTGATCTCGGGGCCATAAATGGATACCTGCTGCTGCTGCCAGCTCCATTTTGTGGGAAAGGAAAAAGATTTACCAGACTCTGTCATAAGAGGCCAAAAGCCCTGAAATCTCAAGTCGCCGTGTTTGGACTCTTATTTATTGAGAAAAGTTTTCTAAAACTCTTTACAATGAGAAATATATTAAAGGAACCTAGTATCACAGCTATAAACAGATTATACTTGAGAAGTAACAATAAACCCACAATGAAAACAGCTGCTGTTAGACATTCCCTTGCAGTTACTAGCCCTGCAAAACTCCAGAAATGTTCAAGTACACAAAGACCCAAAGTAAACAAATATAGCCCAGAAAACAGAAACAAACACAACCGTTTATGCTGTGAAATAACAGAAACCATAAAGAGCTATTATAAATGGGAAAAAACATATCATACTTAAAATTTCCTTTCCTTTAATCAGAGATTTAATAAAGTAAGAGAAACTTTTAAAAATACTTCTTTTCAAAGTTTTAAAACAAAGCTCAATAACATCTTTCTAAAGTTTCTTACCTGTTGTCAAAATATATTTGAAAGAAATAGTGCACAAGTATATGGAATATTTCTTATAAAGCTTACCAAATTTCTACAAAACCCAAAAAGTCACACAGATTATGTGTATTTAACTCTTTTCTCTATTATTGTTATACGGAAAATTCTTTTTAAAAACCTCTATACATGAACACAACCCTTTCATCTTTAGAAATGAATATTTAAATACAGCCAATGAATGTCTTTTGCTGATAGTAAGAACCTACAAGATCACCTTTAATAGGCAGCACAGTAGGTATAAATAAAACCCGAGTATGCTAAAACCAGCACCATTAAAAAAATGATAATGTTCAGCCAGTGGAGTACAATAGAGTGGCCTAATTCTGACAACTGAGGGCTTTGAGCCACTCTTCTGATTAGCTGTGGGGTCTTGTTTGTCAAAACTCTTTGTATTAAACAGCCTTTTTCTGTAACATGAAATATTACTGCAGTAAGGTCAGCAAGGTTATTTAAAAATAATTTCTACACCATAATTAACCATTTCTACCCCTTGAAGCTTTACATACATGAAATATTGCCCATTGATTTTTTTTCTTAAATAAACACACTATGAAAGTTTTGACTATGTAAAAACAAATCAAGTCTTTTTAAAACTAATAAGTAAAAAACCCCATCAAAACCAAACCAGACATGATTTACAGTAGCGTTACTGGGCACTGCAACCTTCAGAGCAACTCCATGAATGATATCTTTTATTTTTGACTGGTACAGCCATGTTTTTCTCTAGATAAGAGGACATTTTCCCATATCACAGCATAGTTCATTCCCCTTTTCTCTAGCCTCAAGTCTAAAGATACCCAGTGTCGGAAGCCAAGAAAAGAAAATGAAAGGAGTGCATAACACTACAGCTTGAAGACAGGTCTGCATATTTAAGACTTCTTTGAGCAGATGGTTAAAAAAATACCAATTTTGGCACTGGAACACAATGCAATTTAGGTTTTCAGTGTTGTGATGATGTTTCAATCAGTGATATAGCTGTACAGCCCAACACAAGTGCTAAGCTGTACGTGCACGACGTGACTACACACTTGTGTGTGTAACCCCTTAAACTAGACCAGATGTATTTACTGGAGTTGTTGAGGTGTACACTAGGTGTATTTTCTTCTTAATTGCTGTATTGGAAATATGTGTCCACAGAGTCCAGATGTTAAAACCACAGATCTTCACAAGCTGTTCACATCCTGTTTAACTGAAGATGAGTATCCAGTTAGCTAGCTGTGCATCCAAAATTTTGTTAAATATCCAAGTTGGATGCTCAAAGTGTGGTTTTTGTGTAACTGACACTTAATGTAATGAGTCTTCACTAAAACAATGTTTTTAGAAAGCCGCTTTTAAGAAATCAGACTGTCTGGACTCCGCACACTGAATGGTTTTTGCATATCTGAGGGCCCTGATGAAGTTATGATGATGATGGCCACAACTTTTAAGAAACCATGAAAACCTCACCATCTTAAAGAAAACAAAAGCTGTATTGAGTCATGACCAGTGCATGTGATCAAGTGGAGAGGAAGGCAGTGCAGGGAGGGTTGAGGTGTCCCAGCTCCAAGGAAAAAAGAAGCAAACCAAACAACAAAACTGGGAACTGGAAGACAGACACAAGAAGAGCAAGAAACGGCAAGGCACAGAGAAGTAGATGAGAAGTGCAATTCCTAGGAAGAGGGCAGAGAGGAAAAGGTGTTGGGAATAGAGAAGGGAGCACCAAACAGCGGGTCGGGAAGCAGATAAAGATTAGAAGGGCAGAGAGGGATTAGAGGAAAAAGGAAGAGACACTTCAAGTGCTCTTTCTCATCACCGCTCTCACAACTCCTACGTCCCACAATGGGAACAGAGACGGTGTTAAGTGAGCAGTGAAGAAGGGTATCGCCCAGCAAAGCTCACACAAAGCAAAGCTTCCCCTGATCCGGGCCACTTCTGGGTTGCAGCCAAGAGGTATGTCCTCTCCTGCAGACTCAGCGCCTGGGGCAACCTGTGCACCGAGCCTATTGGGCTGGTGATGAAGGCAGCGAGGAACTGGTGCTGGGTGGGGTTGGCAGGAGGAGGTTAGAGAAGGAAACCGGGCTTGGAGCCCTGCACATTTTCCAGAGGAAAATGAACAGTGGAGGAAAACCAGTCAACCGGACAGTTAATCGAATGAGTGGCAAGGTTTGCTGTAGACTCCTCAGTAAATCCAGTTCCTCCTTTTGGCACGGCTGCAGCTCCCTTTCATGTGTTCTTTGTGTGCTGAGACACAAAACAGGCATGCCCCTGGGGAGTCCTGGACTAGGGATGCTCTCGACCCTGTCCTCACAAGTGCCTTAGTCTACTGCTTAGAAAGATTGCTTAAATTATTTCTGTATTCCTATTCCCCCTTACAGTATCAGACTACCCCACCATTTCTACTCATCTGCCCCCCTCTGTATCGGTACCTGTGATATGCAGCCACATTAATAGGTCCTCCTGCTCCTGTAAACAAAGCAAAATCTCCAAACAGGGACTTAAAACCAGGAGAAATTTCTTCCAAACTCAGAAACTCCCAAGCTTGTAGCTGCTGCTTTATGCCAATGAATTGTTACCTCTTTAGAGATGAGCATCAGCAAACTTTTTCAGTAGTTGGATCTAGAGAAACTGATCTTGGACATCAGATGGCCAAGCTGCCTAAACCAGATAAATCCTGGGATGCAGCAACCAAGGTGCTGAGCTTCAAGTAAGGACATATGGTGTCCATTTTTCCATCCACCCACGCCTGCTGCGTAAAGGTAACCTCTCCTGGCCAGCCGCCCTGCCAGCACACCGGCCCCATCACTGCTGGGGAGCCCAGTCCCCCCAGCGGAGATGTCCCTCACTCACTAGCACCAGCCCATCACTGATATGGACTGGTTTCAAGACATTCTCTAAAAGCTAATAACGAGGGAGGGCTGGCTGTGTCACCGCAGCCAGGACCAAATGCTGTTTTCATCATAAATCACGGACCCAATCTTTTCAGTTTGCAAAATGAGCAATATATCTCCAGCGAAACTACAGACCTCCTGAAGCATCTGTACTAACACCAAACACTGAATTCCCTTTTCAAGAAGGCAGAAATAAATCCCATACGGCATGACATCAGGAAGGTAAAAATATGTAACGTGACTGTGAAATTAGTGTAGGTTAACTTGTGACCACAAAAACCAACACAGATCAGTTACAAGGCTTTGAATGTTCCTGGTGTCAGTCCTTGGCACAGCCAAGACAGTTTTGCTGCCTCTACTTTCATACTGCAACGTATTTGGAATTTCAAGCTCCCAATTTCCTCAGCTGACAGAAATGGCTTCTGAGATGACTTCTACATTCTGGGAACAGATTTTTACCCTTAAATTAGCCATGCATACTCTCAGACTTAACATTTTTGTCTTGAAATAAAATAGCAGTGATAATTGTTAATTTAAGATCCCACATGATGCAAATTTACATTCTGGAGCCAAATATGGTGATTGGAAACAGATGAACATGAAATGCCTTCTACTGAGCGGAATTAAAACTAAGTATTAGTGAAGGATGTTGCTGATTTTGATACATGATGCATCTGACATTGATTACAGATTTTTTTCTTTGCTACGGTGAAATACCAGAAGTGTCCTACTAGTCTTTCAAGGATTGTACAACCATTGGTACATAGTGCCACATGTACAGCTCTTGTCCCCTTTCTGCCCTCTTGGGTTTCAGCTGGTTTCCTTGTACTCACCAAGGATGAAGCTACTAGATATATGCCATTCCTTCCACTATTCCTGACACTGGATTTCCCCCTTTTGTTCAGGAACTTTTATGATGAATGAAAGATTTTAAATTTTAACGCTCATCTGTTCACACCTTGAAATCAGGCTCAGAGTGTTGCAGACGGACTCAGAGATGTCTAAGCCTTCTTCTGGTTTTGAGCACATTGGTAATAACCAGATAAATAACAGAAAGCTCTGGAGGACTAAGGCTTGAAGCACTTGCTTGCCCTGAAGGTCTCCATTATAAGAAGTTAACACAATCCACTGAATGGAAGGACTGTAACCACAGTATAGGTTAGGAATAAAGAATGGGAAAAACCCTGGGACTACTGGAGTGTTTCCAAAGAGGATTCTGCCGTGTTGACACACACATCGTTGCATGACTGGGGCAAGCAAAAGCCTTAATCTTTCTTAAAGAGTACTGAAGTATATATTTGCAACTAATGAATCTGCCAACCCAATCAAATAGTAAAGGTCAACGAAGAGAAATCCATTACCAGAACGCACCTCGCAGGATGGCAGAAGAGGACATGCTAAAGTCCTTCTGGAATTGCCCTCCTTTTATCAAACCCCGAGAAAAAACGTGCATTTTAATTCAAAAAGGTACCTGTAAAAGCACAATGCCAAACTCTTGTCCACACGCTGAAAGGGGGAATGTAGTGCTCCAGGGGATTCTGAAAAAGAGAAGAAAACAAAATATGAAAAAAAAAAAGCATTAAGAAAAGAGAGCAGTGACACAGCAGGTGTGTACGTGTTAGTGCTGCTGTGATGCTGGAGGTCGTGGAAACCCAACGCCAAGGCTGGTCTGTGCCACGAGAAGGGAGGGAGAGAAACGCAAGGCAGCCAAGAGGAGCAACCAGGACTATTTCACATGAAAGATGAGATAAGTGATGAAATCAACGTGGCTGCGCACTGGAAAAGCTACGGGCTGTGTAATAATAACAACTAATTAAAAAGTCATTTGGGAAGCCTCAGAACGTGAGCTCACATATGCTGCAGCACCCGAGGTGTGAGACGAGATGCAGCCACACTCCCGGTCCACGTAGAAACGCAATTTCAAAATGAAATTTTTAATTCACTGCTGAAGGACAACACAAAATTCTGCATTTTAAGGTCTTGTTATAGATAAACAATCCCTTTTGTTTTGGTTTTGTCTATCTCCAGATGAAGAAGAGAGTTAATATTGTGAAAAAATCCCACTCTGTTTCTGTGATCCAGCTTTAGCCAGGCATGGAATCAGTGTCACCTATTTTGCAAGTAACTGAGGAAAGGTATCAACGTATAAATGTTAGTGTTACTTCAGGGCAGCTGCTAGTTGATTTCGACAAGAAAATACAGAATCTACAGTGATGATCTGTTCTGAAGTGACCTCCCAGACTCAGAGTTAAGGTCAAAGAGCAAAAGGTTTGTGTGCTTAAACTCCCCCCCCTACACCTCCCTGCTGGGAACTAGAGGGAGATGGCAGCATATTTTCCAAATTAACAACCACTGTGACAAAAAACTACTACTACATTTTAATACATCAATTAGGAATTAGTTATTTACCTTTCAACACCTATTTGAAGTGATTATTCATGGAAGAACTATAATATTCAAATGGTGGCACGAAATTACTAAAAAAGCATGAATTTTGCTATATATTTTTTCAATTAGCCTCTTCACCTTTTCTAAAGTACTTATTTTATACAATGCGTTTTTATTATGGCAGTATTTACAAAACACTACTCCCGTTCAGCCAACTGATACATGTTTCATTTCATATGCAATACCTTCTCCTTTCTCTCTCCGAAATTATTAGGTACTTTTTGGGGTTTAAAATCAGTTATTAAAATCCATGCAGAAAAAAAGTCCAGGCCTTTGTATTTTGTGTCACCTGCTAAAAATATTTGTATATATCTTCACAATACAGTAAGGTAGCAGAAAAGGACATAATTTAAAAAAATTGAAATTATATTCCTGTACTTAAGTATTCGTATAAACAATACGAAAGGGAATAATAAATCATTGTATTCATTTGGGAAGAAAAGGGCTCTGCTGCAGGATGGAGTCTTCTTCTGCACGTTTTTATGTGCAGGAATGCACGGATGCAGTAAGAGAAGCAGCAGTTTTCCTAACCCTGTGATGAGGCTGGTGACACCCAGCTGAAGGGTAGAAATGCCAAGCTGAGGAAGACCCTCCAGCACAACCGTTTTTTTTAAGAGCGCTCCAAAACACAGTCACCACGTGAAGGCACACACCAAAAAGTTTCCTTCTTCCCATATCAACATGTATACACTTTTATTTTTTTTACTGATACAAGTACATATATGTAAAAACTCACATATATCTGGGTTTACACCAATGCTAGTAATTCAAACAGACTCAAAAACTATTCATGAGGTTGTAGATATACACAAAAATACCTTCAAAATTTTGGCAAGACTAGAAAAGTTTCTATCGTTTCCTCAAAATACATAGCACTTCTTTTAGATTGTTATTCAAACAGCAACAGGGATCAACACATTTATGATGTGACTGTCAGTGTGAACTATATCATGAAATACGTTCTCGTTTAGTGAACAGCAGTGTATGCTATTTTAAAACTGTGTGGCCTATTGCATCTTCTGAGTGTTAGAAAGAGGTCATGGTCATAAAAGTGCAAGTATTAATACTGGAGTAGCTCTGATACTGTGGGCTGCCATAATTCTGTGGTTCCACAATAAACATGCTGCTCCAGGTCTCAAGGGTTTCTCGAGAGGGCATGCATTAAACTGTGAAATCACTAGGAAGGGACACATCACTTCAGCTTCACTGGGCTTGGATCTGGACCCAGGAGAGCAATGACCAAGGAAGACGTACAAACAAAACCCAAGCAGATTAATGTTCTGCGGAGCTTTTAAGCACATGACTGGTTTCAATGTTCACACTATGAAACAAAAAAAACTAGAAAAAAACACCACAGTGGTCAGGCAGCTGGCATACCACAGTTGCTCGTTATCCTAATTTCAATAGTCTCTCTTCATCTGTTGGTGAAACCAAGGTCACAGAAAAGTGTTAGCAATCACTATAAGGAGATCCGGGGATCTTAAAATTAAATTTGTAGCTAGATAAATTCTAAATATTTCTATAATTTTCAGCTATGTATTATTTTGAGCATTTGGCAAGAAAAAAGGTATGCAAACGGTTCAGGAAGGAGTTGACGCTCCTCTCCAAGACTGACTAACCTGAGGACACCCACACCCAGGGTGGATGCTGGCAGAACAGAGGATTTCCCTCCACCTGTAGCGCTAGGACGTTGTAGCAACACATCAGGTTTACAAGTCTCATTAAATAACATGTATCTTCATAATGGGGTTGAGATCTTTAGTCCTAAGAGTCGCTGAAATGCACGAGTAACATACAAAAAGTAAAGATTTTCTTCATTCTGGCTAGCGTTCCTACTTCTTTTTGTGGGTCAGCCCTATCTCTAAAGGTACCTGACCCTTCTGAGGTCATGTACACTTCCAATCAGCAGGGCCATAAAACCCCACTTTGTCCCAGGATCAGTGGTCCCTTTAGTTGGCTGTTTGTCAGTTCAGCATCCTCACAATATAATACCTGCAAAACCACTGTGGGGCCGGGTATTGTGACTGGTATTGCATATTTGAAAGCTCAAAATCTCAAAGGAAGGAATGGCCAACACGTCTGCCACGCAAGCAAGATCCCAGTGAGGGTTTTAAAAGGGAGGAAAAGGCCAGCCTAACATCTGGATTACTTATTTGAAATACATTTTGAAGAATGAAAGAGACATCTGGCCCTGGATACTATCAGCAGAGGGACGTGGTTCATAAACAATTCTCCAAGGCATTGCCAAGGACAGATCTTCTTCAGCAGCTCTTAACTGAAGAGCATGGTGAGCCCTGTGCCTGGAATAAGCAAACATTCACCAAGGTGAAAATTAAGGGAGTGCACCTGATTCTTCCCATTTTACTTGGGAGAAACCAGGGAGTTTGTTTCCTCAGCCATTACCTGGCTTTCCCTTAGGGACCCACAACCTGAGAATTGCCCAAACTTATCTCAGTTTAGACTCAGAGATCCAAATCTTAAACGAGAATAATTAAAACAAATAAAAGGACTGTTTCCCTTTGTTGATGAAAACTGAAGCAAAAGAAACATGGAATGAAATCATTATTAAACAAGGTTCAGGTATTTTCTTAGGCAACATCATGCCAACTAAAAGCATATTACTGTTTGCAGTCTGTTTTCTTATGAAAAGTTAAAATATTTATACCTAAATATACTTTCCATAGCTTTTCTGCTTTTTGCCTTCACAGAATAGAATCAATCATAGAATTGTCTAGGTTGGAAGGGACCTTCAAGATCATCTTGATCAAGTCCAACCATCAACCGAACTCTGACCAAAAAAAAAACATCACTAAACCGTGTCACTAAGCACTATGTCAACCCATCTTTTAAATCCCTCCAGGGATGGTGCCTCAACCACTTCCCTGGGCAGCCCATTCCAAGGCTTAATAACCCTTTCAGTGTAAATATTTTTCCTAATATCGAATCTGATCCTCCCCTGGTGCAACTTGAGGCCATTTCCTCTTGACCTATTGCCTGTGACTTGGGAGAAGAGACCGACCTCTGCTTCTCTACACCCTCCTTTCAGGCAGTTGTAAAGAGTGAGAAGGTCTCCCCTCAGCCTCCTGTTCTCCAGGCTGAACAACCCCAGCTCCCTCAGCTGCTCCTCATAAGACTTATTTTATTCTCCAGACCTCTCACCAGCTTCATTGCCCTTCTCTGAGGTGCTAGACCTGCTCCAGCACCAAAATGTCTTTTGAAATCTTGAAATCTTGACATTAAAAGCATAGAAATACCATAACAGGAAAAGTGAAAACCACATATGCAACTTCATTTGAACTACCTGGACAACAACAGACTTTGATCAGGACATCACACACTAACACATGCAGACACACACAGAGAGGAACGTTGTGTGCCCAACCTGGCCAACCCATAAATGAATGGAGAGGGACCTCAAAGCCACAGCCCGAGCTCTGCTGAGGAGCACTCGATGTGTGTAACGCAGCAGGTGGCTGGGAAGTGCTTGCACAAGTTGCCTGACATAACAGCTTGCTTACAACGTGTTCCCCATGATTGAAAACAAAAGATGAAAATTATCATAATGAAGGGAAACAAAAAAAAAAACAACCCAAAACCCACCCCGAGACAATTCAAGAGCCACAAAAGTTAAATGAGAAGTTTAAAGAGAATGAAATTTGAGTCATCACTGACCTTTGCCTGCATGAACCATGGGGAAACTCTGCTGGCTTCAGTACTGCCAGCAAAAGGTGACTTAAAAGGTTTGATGGTTTAGTGAAATGCTCACATGTGGATGTGCCACTTTCTTATCTCACTCAAAAAGTGTACCTGGTGTTTTCCATGACGGAATCCTCCATTTCTCCACTTGCATAGCTGTGTTGGAGGAGGTTTTTTGGTTGGTTTTTGTTGTTTTTGTTTTTAAAAAGTCTCACAATAATTATGATTAACAAAAAATTGCAGGTAACCTCTAATTCTGAGAGTCATTGTTGAACAGATGTTTCAGCACATCTAATAGTACTTAATTTTGCCTAATCTACCACAAAAGGAAAACAATTTTTGAAATGAATAACTGTAGTTGGAGCGGTATAATTGGAGCACATCTGAAGCACGTTACCTTTTCCAACAATTACCATATGTGATATAGATATCAAAACATTTTTATAAACAGACACATTTTTGCATAATTTTTACAAAAAGGTGAATTCAGATACTGAAAAGTTTTGGGCCGTATTTTTCATGCAGATGGTTAATTAATCCCAAATTCAGCGACTTTGTTCATACTTGTTAAGAGATACTTGGCGTCTCTAAGTCAAACTGTGATGATGAGGAAGTAGGTGCTTGGTGTCTCTGAAAACCAAGTGCAGCAATTCAAAGCGCAGCACACAAAGTCCAAGGCTGCCCTTTGAAAAGTTAGACCTCACGCGCCTTTGCTACATGAAGAAGACACCGTGCAAGATGTAAGGAATATAGTCCATTCCTCCAAATATCCCTGGTCCATCACCCCTGGCAGCAGATCACACACATCTGTTACAAACACCTCTTGGTGAAGAGGAGGAGATGAAAATAGGACTCGGCTACATATGTGCTCTAGTACCAAAAGAAGATTCTTGCTTCCTCTCTACCAAAAAAAAAAACAAACCACCCTTTGATTTTTATGCAGTTACCTAATTAAATTTCACTATGCATATTAAGTTTTCTGATGTCTAGATGTTTTATGTTCAGTCCAAAATCAAAAGAGCGCACACTGATAAATGCCCCTTTCATTAAAAGAAGCCGAACCGAAAATTTAAGACAAGGTTTGTCATATGTAAAGATATCCCTTGCTCTACTTTAGTTGTTTCCTCAGTTCAACTAAGGAGAAGACATCATGCACATAACTCCTAACTAGGTCACAAACTCTACCTTTCTAATGTTTTATTCATGTACCTTGTAAAGGGATGCGCATTATGTCAAGTTCCAAGAGGAGCATCATGCCATAAGCAACAGCTCTTCCAGAATGGATCAATATTATGTTGGTGTTACTCTCTTTTAGGGAGGGAGAGACAGAGCCAATTTCTTCGGTCAGTGAGAAATAACAACATAAAATCAAGTTGCCAATCTCTGGACATGCTATTTGTTTTCACCTATAGTCAATAGCTCCTTGATGAGTCTGTGGATTATTCCAGAGCAATTCACAAAAATGCCTATAAGAAGATGTACTGTCCAAAGTCTGAGTTTGCCATATAGAATTCATCCATACATTAGACAACATTCAATGGTCTGCACATCAAGAGAAGCTGAAAACTACCGCTTCCCATTACATGCTCTGAAAACCGTAATGCTTTTAGAATATATACACAGAGTAACTGTGTGTGAATTTTCAGCTAGGAGAAAACGGATATCTGAAAAAATTAGATGAGAATTTATCAGGTGCTGTAGCTCTCAGCTTCTCAGCTCATTAATCTGGAGGTGTACAATACACAGAATCACATGGGGTTGGAAGGGACCTCTGGAGATCATCTAGTCCAACCCCCTGCCAAAGCAGGTCCACCCAGAGCAGGTTGCACAGGAACATGTCCAGCCTGATCCTGTTTCCTAGGATCTTTACAAACTGATACCTTCTTTCAGGCCAGTACTCATGACACGTGATTCACTGAGATTTAGACGTTTTATCTTGAAATTTTCTCTTTTTTTTTTTTCCTTCTCCCCTGGCTAGAAAGTGTTGAACATCTACCCCACTCAGCACTACTGAGAAAGAGAAGGGCCTTTGCAGAGGTTAAAAGCAAGACTCTGGGCACTGAGCCAGTCTCTAACTGTGCTTTGCCCTCCAAAACTGTGTTTGGATTTACTGTGATATTGTATACAATATCTGCATAAAGGCTCTTGAAATACCAGGGGCAACCTAATCTAAAAAAAAAAAAACAAACATGGAAGCAGCAAAAAACAATTTTAAGCACCATTTTTCCACTCCAGTCACTAACAGAATATGATCTGCACCTGGATCCTGGATCTGGAGTAGCATCCACCTTTTTGGGTTGGATGTTTTCATCTGACTGCAGAATATGTAATTTTATACTAGGCAACATGCTTTAAGTTCTTAAAGAAAAAAAGTAAGGATCAATACTTGCTGGATGGGGATAGTTGTAAGAAAGGACACTGTGAGAGACAAAAATAACTAAGCTAAAAAATATCAATTGCTTTTTTCTTTTCTGTTACCATACGTAGAATTTGGTGTGACATCACAGTATATGCAGCCATCTGAAAATGTTACTTTGTTGGAGGTGTTGCACAAAAAGGTAGAAAAAAAAGGGACAGCTTAAGACCAGTTGATATGAAACAGGGAACTACACTCTGGAATATATCTGGGATGTCATCCTGTAGACACGCTGCCTGGAGCAGCGCTGCCTGCCCAGTGCCAGACCCACGTTGACCCACCAGACCGAGGTGTGGGGCTGGACCACAGGAGGAGAGGAGGAAAGCACTGTGTCTGCTCAGCAGAGAGGGCTACAGGGGGACCTACCCACTGTCTGCAAGCACCTGATGGGAGGGGACACAGACTGTCCCCAAGGTACACAGAGAGGGAAGGGAGGCATCAGACAGAGCTGCAACATGGGAAATTCTGGCTCTGTACAGAGAGAAAAGTCTTTTTTATTGTCAGGGAGATGAAACACTGGAACAGCAGCCCAGAAGGTCTGCTGGATCTCCATCCTTGGAGACACTCAAAACTGTCCTGCACACGAACCCTGAGCAACCCAATCCAATGGGACCCGATCTGGGCAGCAGGATGGACCAGGTGACCTCCGGAGGTCCCCTCCAACCTACCCAATTCTCTGATCTCATCTTGTTACCTCTGTTTCAGTCGTACCAAAAGCCGGCGTCTCTTTGCCTCACCCTGTCCTCAGCAGCAAGCGATCCAAACACAGGCAAGACAGTAATAAATACTGCAATGCACAAGTTAAAATTCATCACCAGAGATATCCATTTCCTTCTATCACGCTTTTTTTTTTTCCTTTCTTGAAAGACTAAGATATTTGCTGCTCGGTATGCGCTGGGCATTCCCTCTGCTCTTCTGCTTTTTGCACCTCTCAGTGATTTAGCTGTCAACAGCGCACAAACCAGGACGACTTCTTGAGGAAATCAAGAAAACACGAGGAGGCAGAACAAGGACTACCTAGGCAAGAAGAAAAAAAAAAAAAAAAAAAAAAAAAAGCATGATCTCTCCTTTTTTTGGCAGCGGGCACCTGTAGCATATTCAGCAAGGCAGTTAGTTAACAGGCCGAGCTGCGCAGGAGTTCTTTGTGTACGGCATGTAGAAATCAGTTCAGCAAAGGGCTGAGAAGGACAAGCTGCTGACGCCAGTGTTTAACTGTCAGTAGGGGCTGAAGAGGGGGCTGCAGGGCTGTGCTGTTCTGTGCAAGCCTGGCTGGCACGCTGCAACGCCAAACGTGCCACGGGAGCCCCAAATCCACGGTGCCGGTGATAGGGATATCCAGGGACATGCAGTGAGAGACGGAATATATTGGGAGAGAACTAAGTGGTGGGTATAACAAATGCTGCTCTTTAAGGCGATTTGTAAATCAAAGGCGATTTTCTGATGCCACAAAGCACATACTAGGCAGGGAAATCACTGAGGGTCCCACTTAAAGGTCTGTGGTATGTGTCACATCACATACTCAGAAGAAAATCTTTACCGTGAGGGTGGTGAGGCACTGGAACATGCTGCCCAGAGAAGTTGTGGATGCCTCATCCATGGAGGGGTTCAAGACCAGACTGGATGGGGCTTTGAGCAACCTGGTCTGGTGGGAGGAGTCCCTGGCCATGGCAGGGGGGTTGGAACTCAATGATCCCTTCCAACCCGAACCATTCTATGATTCATTCTATGATTCTACATCAACTGAAATAGCCAGTTTGATAATAATGACGTGATCTGCTCCTTGTAGCTATGGAAGATCAGATCATTTAAGCAGAACTGTGCAATGATTTCATCAAAAGAAAATAGAAGACCTTGAGTTAGGCTGTCTGACTCTCTGCAATGTTTCTGCCAACAGTCCAGTAAGAACATACAAATATTTGTAGTGATACAACACAGAAGCAGTATTCCTAGCAGACACTGAGTAACAGAGATCACCAAACTCATTTTTTCTGTTTAGTGGAAATAATTAATAGCATTATTAGAAACTGACAGAGAACAAACAAACTAAAGCAACTCAGCAAACCCACAGAGAAACTGGTTAATTAAATAAACTCCCATTTTCCACAGCAAGGATGCCTGGAATCTCAAGACTGTAAAACATGCGACTCTCTTCCCCCATTTCATTTCCCTTAAATCAGCTCTTTTTCTTCAGTATCCCAATCAAACACAAACTAGATTTTAAAAACATCCATCTTAATTGATGAGCACAACTCCATAATGAAGCTACTGAAATCAAAAGCGCAACCCTCTGGTACTTTGTCACTTAGCTCCTGGGAAACGCTGCTGGGAAAAGGGAATCATGAGGGAAGCAAGTCCTGCTCAGTGGTTGCGCATCTCAGAGATGTTCAGTGCAAGACCTTGGGGTCTGGATTCATGGCTATCTCATCTGCTAGTTACTAACACATACGAAGTGGGACTTCGCAATGGTAATATCAATGTGCTCATCCATGAACCTTCAAATGCCTTCATGCTGCAGATGTCCACATTGTATGCAAGCCATGGTGCTACAAATGTGGGTTAAGGTTGGTGAGGTTTCCATCCAGTGTCTCTGCACTGTCGGCAATCTCTTCTCTAGTTCCTTTTCTCACTGTGTTGTCTATGCTATCCAATGTGATTATTACAACATTTCCAGGAACCCACTGAAAAGGAGTACTTACTAAAACATTTCCACCCTCATATTTCCTACGAAAGTATAAATGTATAAGGCTCCCACCACTGCATGTTTTTTTTCAGGTTCCAAGCATTATTAGAAACTCTTTTGATATGAGTTATTATCTTTGCACAATAAGAGGTGATGCTAAGGATTAATGACACATGTGTAATGTTTATTAATTTCATACTGATAACTTATTTGCTACGTTAACTTATAAGCTTATAAGCTACACCTCAGTTACAAAGACAGCATAGCTGTCCTACACTAGTCACTGCAGCCACGTAGCTTTCATCCTATAATCCCTCCACCAAAGCTCCTGCTAAAGAAAAGCACGACTAATGTAGAATGCTTCACTCCTGAATCACTGTGTTACAAGTTATGGGAGTGCTATAGCATCCACAGCGTATTAATTGCAAACCACTAAACCTTACACCGAGTTCTCCTCCAGCAAACTCCCTACCTGGTGGGACCAAGCAGGGTGGCCAGAAGCCATGCATGCCCTCCCAGCCATTCCGTCTGCCCGGGAGGCTGGTGGATGGCTCACCTGTGAGACGAAAGCAGCTCAGGGTAGGATCGCCCTGGTGTTATGACAGCTCTGGAGGCAGCCGAACGCTGGAGCCCTTGCTTGGCCAAGGGCACTGGCTGCTGTGAGAAACCTTGGAGAAGCTCCTGGGAAGCGGGAATGGAGAGAGGCAGGGCAGCCCTGGCGCAGCGGAGAGCACTGCAGGAGCTGCAGGTCGGCTCCTGTTCCCCCCGTCGGACAACAGCAAACCTCTTAGTCACTTCCCAGGCCTGGGAACGGAACATGGTCTTGTGAAACTCCAATAAGGCTTTAACGCTACCATTATTAGCATTGTCTTCAGA
The DNA here is from genome assembly GCA_003697955.1 of Calidris pygmaea. Taxonomy (NCBI): domain Eukaryota; kingdom Metazoa; phylum Chordata; class Aves; order Charadriiformes; family Scolopacidae; genus Calidris; species Calidris pygmaea. The sequence goes on from QJSC01026092.1 coordinate 1,021,802, forward strand.
CAATGAAACGTTCTGTCGCGGTGGCTGAGGGATGACAGCAGTGAATACACACTGAGTCACCCCACGGTAATTTAAACAGCACAACTGCGTGAACACGTGTTCTTTAGTTAAATCCAACACACACTCAAAAGTGAAAATAAGCAGATCTCCAAGGAAGAACGCGCTTTCTACGCAATGCAAAAGCCACCCTCGCTGCCGTGCTTCTACAGCCTCAACAAACAGGCGGCAAAGGGCTCAGTACAGCTACTTGTAGACAAGTACACAAAGCCACCCCCAAAGGCTTATGTCATTAAAAGCGTATGTGCCTAAACCTGGCTTTATTTGGTGACCTCCACAACCCAAGCGGAGACGGTCCCTGCAAGCAGGCACTCAGCATCACGGTGTTGACACAGAGAAGTTCTTCCCCACCTCTCCCTTCAAATCCAAACAGCACCTCCCAAGAAGAAAAACCACTGGGGTGATTTCTTGCTAGAGCTAATAGCGAGACATATCCTCCCAATTACGTTCAGTCCCATTCAGAGCAGGAGATACCCAGAAGATTTCAAAAACTGGGTCACGGGGATGAGGGTCTACTGCCCAGAGATTCCCCCTTATCTCAGGACTTGCTGTGCTGCCAACTCACCGCGCGCTGCTGATACCAATGAACACCAAAAGCAAAGCAGAACAACTGCCCCTGGGTTCAAACTGGCCCGTGTTTCCGCCCCTTAACTAAACCGCCACCAGGAATAGAAACTGGATAAAGCCCAGCTTCTGCATTTGGAAATGAAACCACAGAAGGCAGAGAGGGTTAAAACGAGCACACGTTTTTTTCACATTGCACCCGTGGAAGCCCCCTCCACAGTCTTCCTCACACCAAAGCTGCACAACTGCCTGAAGGCACGTTATTTTACACTTCGTAAAACAAAGCCTCCTACGTCTAACTCTTCTAACGCGCAACCAGACACACTCCAACCAGGTATCATCATTATGAAAGGATTCATAATGATGATAATAAGGATGATCATAATCATCAATAATGCCCCTTGGCAAAGGGCAGCCCCCTGACTAATGGCCAACCTGTAGTGTTAACTGCCTCCTGCTTATGTCTAATCAAGATGTATATTTTTAATCCTAACTGTTAGCATTTTCATTTTATGTTGCCAAGCAGGTGAATCCTTCAAACCCTACTATGCAAAAACTATGCATAAAGTCAAAATTTCTGGTCAGACCACTTCCTCCCTGCTGAACTCTTTTCAAACAAGGTGAGAGGCGCAGTGCAGAGGGGCAGCCTTCCATGGGATGGCTAATTATTAGTTATTATTACAATTAGTTACTATTATTACAATATGCATCATGCTAAAATACTTAATGTTATTTAAGGTCTTTACTTAAATATGTTATGCCCTTTTCTCCTGTGCCAAAAGCTCGTGCTGATAAAGTTTACTGGGCAGACATGAACCTTGTATTTCTGAGTTGTCTTTTATTTTTCTTTTCTTTTCTTCCCCCCTCTTCCTTCAGACATGAAGGTAAGCTTTAATATTTATTCCAAAAGCCAAGAACAATGAGATTTTGCTGAAAACAGATCTCTAAGAAGACAAAATGCCCCGAGCATTAAAATATATTAAAAACACCGAATTTTTTATTTTACACATTCAATCCTAGAGTGGCTTTTAGTAGCCTACAAAACATTAAAGCCTTGTAAAGTCAGATTTACAACAGAACTTGAAACAGCCCCATCTATAGCCTACAAAGTGCTGTTATAATGCAAACTTTAAAAGTGTCAAACTTCAGTCAATTACGAAACTCAGCACTTCCCGTCTTTTTTAGCTGTACTCTTGGATGGAAAGGGGTTATTTAAAAACTGTCTGCCCTTGTGCTGTAAGATTTTATTATTTTATTTATCTTACAGGTGTTATGACATTAGAAGTCACAAACCATGCACTAAATCACTGATTTTGTGAATCTTTTTTAAAAGCCTGAATATCATTATGAGTTCTAGATTAAATTATGTGGATAAAAGCAAAAGGGACAAGATAAAACAGGAATAAGTAGGTACATCAGGAAATCAGGTTTATAAGTTTCATATTTTAAAATGTATGGTGAGCAAAAGAAAGAACAAGAAAAATCTGACAACACCACAGATTTGGGCAGTAATGACAGGAAACTTAAGTTGAACAACTGTTTATCGGTTTTTATTCCTTCTTCCTAGTTTCCAAAAACACACAGTACTCCGTTTTTTGGGACATGGTCTTTGGGTAAATCTGTTCATTTTGTTCACGGTGGATCAAAATGAAATTTAACAAGTATCAATTTATACTTACTTTCCACCGTGCAGAAAGATGAACAACTACTGGTGTTTCTGAAGAAATTCGTATCAGTTAATGTGTAAGACCTAAATACATATGTGCATTTCTCATTAAGTATACAGAAGCATACTAACTCAGGGGGAATACCCACCAAAATACTAAATAAATCTGTATGTAGTACATTTTCACAGTGAAGGGCCAAATTACATCAATGTAGCAGACTTCACCTTTTTTATGTCACGTCACACATCCACTGGAGGATAAATATATCCTTGTGAAAATTTCTCTAGAAGTTCTTGATCTTTTTTTATAGTATCTTAGTAATCCTTATAAAATAACATTTTTTCTTTGCACTTGAATTAATTTATCTTCTTTCATTTATCATCAGTAGCTATAGTAGAAAACAAATAACTGAGATGCCAAATGTTGCCACTAATTTCAGTATTGTGTGACAAAAATAACTTAAAATTTGACGAGTCACTAGAAATGCAAGCTTTTTTTTAATACTGCACACACACATACATATACGTAATATTGCATTTATAGTATTTATTTATATATTTTACCCAGAACCCCAGAAAAATCACTGCTTTTCTCCACAGAATCCTTTCCAATTCCTGCAAAGGAAGATGAGGATCCTATATAAAATGTCACTGTTTATGATGCAAAGCATTTTAGGAAGAGTAAACTGAATTTACCTCTCAAACCAGGACAGTGGGGGAAGGTAAGAATAAGTGAGAAATGTCAGAAATACTGCCAGCGATAAGAAGCAAACCCATTCATTAAAGAAGTGATTTAGCTCCTAGATTAAGATATGAAAGAATAAAATTGACAGAGGATCAGCATCCCCACAGATTACCAGGATTTGGAGAGAGCAGAACAGAACACTTCTAGACTGACTAAAACTATACAATATTCTATGTAGCCATCAAATTTTGTGAAACTTCAATTTTTTTCCTCCGTGATGCAAATCAAATCCTCCTTCCCCTCCCAAAACCTTCTCTTTCAAGGCCTTTTCTGGATCTGCTCCAGGGGAAGGGAGAAGCGCAGATGAGCTAAAACAAGTAACCCAACTTATTAAACCCGCTGCAAGACTGGATGCATACAGAAACGAAATCTCCATTCCCAAGCAGATAGACTAGATATGTCAGTTCTGTTTTTGCCATCTCTGATATAAAAACAGGTGTCAGCAAAACCCAGTATAAATTCTTGCAAGCCCCTGCAGGAATGCTGCTGTTTTCCTCTGGACTGTTCAACCAGCGCAACCACCCAGAAGCTCCTCGTAATCATGGAAAAGGGTGGAGGGGGAACCCACCCCAAAACCCTCACTTCTGTTGTGTTTAGAACCCCTACCAAAACAACCAGAACGATTTTTCTTATCGCTTAGAACCGACCTCGCAATAAAATATTCCTGGGTCATCACCGCTGACCCAGGGTTTGTCCCTTGTCCGAGAAGGAATGACGGGAATCCCTTCACCTGGGGGGGTCCTGGTGCCATCACCGGGGGTGGGGATAAATAGAAATCAGGAGCATTTTGTGGCCTGGAAGTAAATCAAAACACATCTGCATTTAACAGCAAAAGCAAGCGAACCGAGGCGTGCTTCTACAAGCAGCATCTCACTATTCCTCGGGAAAACCTCTCCCCGGCATTTTTCTGTTGGGTATTTTTCTGTGAGCAGGCATTCCCATCGGCATGTGCGGGGGCTGTTGCCAAGTGCTCCTAAAGCTTGCACTCCCACACCTCCTACGTGTGTGCCCCTGCTCAGGCGTGCACGAAAACCCAGCGGCAAAGGGTGGCAGCCGTGACCCGGGCGGCAGCACCGAGAGCAGTCTGCCACCCGCCGAATCCACTTATGGGGGCTACAAAGATGCTCCCCCAGCCATCGGTGCGGGCAACAGCAAAACACACAATTAAAAAAAAAAAAAAATAAATAAAAAAAAAGAGAATTCTTTACTATAAAGAAAGAAAAAAAAAAAAAATTAGAAATGTTTTGCCTTCAGGCAGCTCCTGGGTTTCTCCTCCCACCCGAAAAAAGCTAATGTGTTGCTTTTGTAACCCATTATTATCGTCCATATACACAAACAAAGCGATTTCATGCCTGTTCTAGAAAGTGAACAAACCGAACTGCGGCAACACACCCCAGTGTATGGCCAAAACACAACCTCTCGGGCTTCACTCAAGCTTCTCAAGTACAACTTCTCTTTTTTCTGCATTTCTTTCTCTGTTCCCCTCCATTTTCTTCCACATTTTTGATCTCTAAATTTTAGTAAACAGGCTGAGAGAGCTGGGGTTGTTCAGCCTGGAGAAGAGAAGGCTCCAGGGAGACCTTATAGCAGCCTTCCAGTATCTGAAGGGAGCTACAGGAGAGATGGGGAGGGACTCTTTGTCTGGGAGTGGAGTGACAGGACAAGAGGTAATGGTTTTAAACTGAAAGAGGGGAGATTTAGATGAGACATCAGGAAGAAATTCTTTCCTGTGAGGGTGGTGAGGCACTGGAACAGGTTGCCCAGAGAAGCTGTGGATGCCCCATCCCTGGAGGGGTTCAAGGCCAGGCTGGATGGGGCTTTGAGCAACCTGGTCTGGTGGGAGGTGTCCCTGCCCATGGCAGGGGGGTTGGAACTCCATGATCTCTAAGGTCCCTTCCAATTCTAACCATTCTGTGATTCTATAAGGTGCATGCTTTGGCTGGGTTTGCTGCCTGCACGACTGGGACACGAAGAGGCGGGGGGGACGGATGGCAGGCAGAAATTGTCACCACGTGAGGGAAAGCGGAGCTGAGCCAGCAGCAGACACGATAAGAGTTATCTCCGCCGGAGGCTGCTCGCTGCCGCGCCGGCACCTCGGCTCAGCACTGACAAACGCCGGGAGGGAGGGAGGGAGGGAGGGAGCCGGCACCGAGGCTGGACCTTGCTCGTGATAAACGTGGCACTTCGGGCGCTGGGGCTGTCAAAGCAGCAGCCTACCCACCTTTCCAGATGTATTAGAGAGGGTAGAATCATAGAATTGTCCAGGTTGGAAGGGACCTTTAAGATCATCGAGTCCAACCATCAACCTAACCCTGACAAAAACCATCACTAAACCGTGTCACTAAGCACCACGTCTACCCATCTTTTAAATACCTCCAGGGATGGTGCCTCAACCACCTCCCTGGGCAGCCCATTCCAATGCTTAATAACCCTTTCAGTGAAGAAATTTTTCCTAATATCCAATCTGAACCTCCCCTGGTGCAACTTGAGGCCATTTCCTCTTGTCCCATCACCTGCGACTTGGGAGAAGGGACCGACCCCCACCTCTCTACACCCTCCTTTCAGGCAGTTGTAGAGAGCGAGAAGGTCTCCCCTCCCCTCAGCCTCCTCTTCTCCAGGCTAAAAGGAGTAAAACTCCTTGAGGAAGTAACTGCTTGCCGCAGGAAGGTGAGAAACGTAGCCGGGTCCTGTGTTAGTGGAAGGTGAAAGGGGGAAACCCCAACCCTCCTCTTCCCCAGAGGGCTGGAGGGGGAGACCCCAGCACCCAGCCTCCTGTAGCAGCTGAAGGTCCCAGAGCAACCGCAAGCTCCCGCAGCTCCTCTGCACCCACACCTACTCAAACTTCCTAGTTGTTGGACTCAACATTTGGGGTTTTTTTTCCCCTGTAGTTCTTCAAAAACTAAAAAGGATTATACACTCAGTACAACATAGTAACTAGCATGTTTTTACGGAAGAACAGTTCCTGCACTGAGGTGTTCAACTACACATGGATCCAGAGGGGAAAAGCTTAATGCAAAACAATACCAGGTATTTTAGCTCGCCCCATAATTCTTATCCTTCTGGTTCAAAGCTGAGTCGCTCCCCTGTGGGCATCCCTGAGCACAGGCAGCATGGGCAATCCAAGGGTAGAGGACTTCAAGGATTTTTGCCCACTGGCTGTAGGCTTAGCCAAAGATTAACAGAGAGACCATCAGAGAAGCCACATCTACTGAATATCTACTAGCAATGAAAGCACCCGAGTTTGTCACTGGGCATTGCAAACAAGTCACAAAGGAGAAAACCAATTTGGATAGGCCATAGTGTGAGAAGAAACTTTGTTTTTAAGAGTTTTGGATATATCCACAGATTACTAGATGTTTTACCCGGAGGATGATTTTCAATTTTAGAAAACATACTAAGGAGGTGTATCAGGAAAGATCCAACCTGGGGGGAAAAAAGCACTTTATGTAAATGGAGGTAGGTTACATGGAAGAGCTAAGAATGAAATTAAAAATGGAAGAAAAATCAGTATCATCTCTATATCATGGCAACAGAAACCAGACCTGTCATAATAAGTACAGTTCATATCCTCCAATTTAGTTAATAGGTTTTTAGAGAAACTGAGAAGTTCATTCATGGGATACAATTTTTTTCTCTGATGAGAGATTTGCAAGCGAATCAGTGCAACAGGCAGTCTTGTTATAACTTTCACACATATAAAAGGCTAATAAGCAATTAGGAATTACAGACATTAAGAAAAAGATCTGAGACCTTCTCCAGTCCATTACCCTGCCAACTGAAGATAATTCTCTACCATCTCTTAGCAAATGAATTGCTAGATGTAGTAGGAGCACACAAGTGCCACAGCCTCTTCCTAACTTCTGTAGGAGACTACTCCCTGGATTTATGCATGTCCTCATTTGAGGTAAAACAGAACCAACTTTCTGTTCAGTAATTTTACTTCTAAGCTAAGTCTCTTCTAACTCTCTAAAATTAACAGCATATGGTGCAGAAAACTGTTCCTTCTCAGGTCTATGTTTCTAGTTAATGTCAAGAAACGGTATGGAGACAGGCTCTTGCTTATACATGTTGCTATAACAACAAAATGAGCTGACCTTGGTTATTTGCCCCATTAGGGGTCAAAGCGGAAAAGCAGAGGGGTCACACTTGCAGGGAGGAGTGGACAGGGCAGGTGACCCAAACCTGACAAACAGGGGTATTCATAGAACGGTTTGGGTTGGAAGGGACCTCAAGGATCATTGAGTTCCAAACCCCCTGCCATGGGCAAGGACACCTCGCACTAGACCAGGTTGCTCAAAGTTCCATCAAGCTTCGCCTTTAACACCTCCAGGGAAGGAGCATCCACAGCTTCTCTGGGCAAATTCCATCCCATCTGCCCCATGTTGGCGTCCGAGGAAGATCCTGTCTGTTTGTCTGCCTTTGGTCTCGATCCGTGTGTTCCTGACTTCAGAGCTGGAATCCAGCTCCCATCCATCTCCAAGTCCAGTCTGGGACTTCCCTAGTACCTGCCAGTGACATCATCCTGGGAGCTTTATACGGGTTTGTATATACTATATCTATTTCATTATTTTCTTTTTATTTTATTATTAATATTTCATTAAAGTATAATTCCTTCTAAACTCATAAATCTCTTTATCTCTCTTTCTCCTGTCCTTGGAGTGAGAGGTGTAGGGAGAACATCTGTCTCATCATTGGCTGATTCAGCCTAAACCACGACAATGCATCTACAGAATGAATATTAAAGAATTTTTTTTGTTTTCTTAATTATTTTCCCCTGTTAACCCTGATTCTTGTTACAATCGCATATGTTGAAAATTTCTTTTGTACTTCAGTTTTATTTCTTGTATTTGCGCTTTTCTTTCCTGATGTCCTTCCAGTACCATCGATCTCCTCCAAGGGATAAAACATCTGCAACTGACTGCCCGTTCGAGGTGTCCACACAGAAGAAACACAAAGCTTGTTGCAATGCCAGCCAACATCAGTAGGAGATCCTCCACCAGCTCCAATGGGGTCACAATCAGATTTTCAGAGCTGTTACTCCCCCTTGTAGCTGGGCATCCTTATACGGCCAACAGCTGTAATATCCTCCCACCCCCATTATATTTCAGACCTTACTAGTATTATTCCCAAGTTTTTTCCAGCCTTACCCTTTTGGAAGTCTCTCCCTTACTTGCAATAGTTTTATTTGGTATTATCTTTGGTAAAGTTAATTACAGTTTTGCATTTTATGTTCCTGACCTCTTTAGATTCTTTTGAACTTTAAATATTTGTCCAGACTTGTATTTCCAGCTCTTCTGAATGTGAATGCGGTTCTTACAGCATCTGAATTCCCTCCGTGTCATCAGTTTAGTTTAGAAAGGACAAAACTGAAGTCTTTTGGAGAGGCAAAGGACAAGCTTTTGAAGGAAGATGCAACAGTTAAATCTTGTTTCCCATCAGATTACTTTTGCAGAAGTAATTTTGACTTAAAGTCCTAAAATACTAGCACAAATGAAATATAACCTATTTTGAAGAAAAAAGTGTCAACTTAGAATTAAAGTTATATAAGCTTAGACTGACTTCTTTAATAAAGCAATGGGAAGCCACAAACTGAGGATCAACAAGAGAAAACATCAGTAACAGACCCACGGATCAGCAATTATATTGCCATATTTGAGAAAAACAGACACTTCAAGAGATGCCAGCCTACTGGGAATACTAAACAACCTCACCTCCTAAAATGTAAGTAGCGGTAGAAAATAATTCTTTACAGAGTTACAGTTAGTTTATCTTTAGCACCTGAGGAGTTATTTTTTGGTTTGCCAGTCCAAGAACAACAGGGTCCCTGCACACAATATGCAAGAACACAGGGAGGAAAGAAACAATTTGCACTAAAGATTTGAGTTTGGATATAAATGGCACTTTCCAATAATTTTTCTGCAGTAAAAAAAATGGTAGAAGACAAAGGTGATGTAGACACCATATGGTATGTTAATTCCAGTCCTGACAACAGCTCTGTTCTCCATCTATTCCTTCGCTAGACTGTGAGAAAACACACAACTTGTGTCACTGACACCTACGGCAAAACCCAGCCTCATCAGGCACGGCAAATATTAATGCGTAGGTAAATAACAGCCCAGGACACTGGGAACAAAAGTTGTTAACGAGCAGCCCTGCAAGCAGTGTCATTGAGGAGCATTGCTGGGTGGATAAAGTACCACAATAACTTCTTCTTTGGTGTTATGGGAAGCCGGGATAAACCAGACACAAAACACACCCTGGAGCGAGGAGGATGCCATGCTGCCTTTACCAAAAAAAACATACAACAAAAAAATTACCCAAATAACCCACTTGGAAAAGGAGCCTGGGTCATTCTTCTGTAAATCCAACCAATCTGTACTGCACTAGCACATAAAACCAAACATTAAGAGCCGAGCAGGACACTGGCACCAGGGCTGTGCAGGGGTCAGAACACCCCACCGTTGTAGGAAGGGACAGAGGGACAAACACCCCCATGGTGATGCACCCAAATCTTCCTTCCAGGAAGGGTGCTCTGGTAAGATACAAGTTCTTCAACTAAAATATATTCTGACAACAGTGAAGGAAGCAGGTAAAACCAGACAGACAGTAATTACTATTTTTTTTTTTTTTCCAATCTCCAGATAATACCAAAATGCCATCGCTGCTGTTGCTGAGTTATAAGGAGTGAAGCATGCGGAAATACGAACTTGTTCTTGCTAGGGTAGGGTAATTCACACTTTAAATATTTAATTTGCTGGGGGGAGCGGAGAGGAGGGGTTGGGAGCTGTGGGTGGCTGAGACGCAGCTGGGATGGCTCAGCAGCACACGTCACCCATGCGCTCCCCCCCATGGTGGTGTCTGGCTGGGGTGGCTCGCTGCAGGGGAGGGAGAAACACCCTGGAAAACACCACAGCTGCCCTCCAGGAGGCTCAGGCTCACCCTCGCCACCGAGCACGCAAACTTGGCCAAACACGGTTGTGTTTCACCCCGCCTTCCCACCGTAAAGGAGAGATGAGGCTGGGCTCCTACTCACTCCATCTCCATCCCTACCAGTGCCTCCCTCTGCACCACCTCCAGCATTAAAGTGCCCCTGGAAGGGTTCCATGGGTGTGCACCCCAACCTAACTTCAAAATCTGGTCTGGAGCCCATCCCAACCTGAGTCTGGCTTCCTTAGGTATCATCCCAGCACCGACTGCTACCTCTTTGACCTAAAATTAGGCAATTTTGGCCCAGCAGCACATCACCATGGCCGTGGACACCAAGTGGCTAGGCAGGGTGAGAAGCACTGGTGGCTGCTCACACCCCCTGCGCTTCAATAAGGCTGTGAGGAGCTATACTCCAGCTGGAACGTGGCCTTGCCCACCTCCTGCGTGGTGGTGAGACCTTCCTCTCTCCTCTGAAGCACCCTTGGGTTACACTGGTGCAACTGCTTGTAGGGGCACAGCAATATCAGGATTGAGATTTGATCCAGGCTAAAAATTATATCCTCACATCAAATGGACAGGGGTGGGGACAGGAACCAGGAAGAGAAGCACCATTTATAGCCTACCTCAATTCTGGGTGCATTTAATTGCGAGAAATTGTGCGACACTGGAACAGGTTGCCCAGGGAAGCTGTGCCTGCCCCATCCCTGAAGGTGTTCAAGGCCAGGCTGGATGGGGCTTTGAGCAACCTGGTCTGGTGGGAGGTGTCCCTGCCCATGGCAGGGGGGTTGGAACTCCATGATCTTCAAGGTACCTTCCAACCCAAACCATTCTATGATTCTGAATGTGGATGCTTACCTCTAGGTTTGTTCAGTTTTTCTTTAAAAATCTTAAATGTCAACTATTTTACTTAATATCTGACATGCCCTGCTCGCAGCCCTGTCTGCACCTTATGAATTCATACCTGCACAGTATTAATGGTTATAGGAAAACTTGAAATCCTGCCAAACACAGCATGGTGGTGTTTTAATTTGGTGTGCACCCAGGCACACTTGCTGGGAGTTCAGATGAGAAGATACAACTGCCTTCAGACACAGGCTGCAGTTGTTCCACTTCAGAGTCAACACTCTCTAAGGTCGGTATAGGAGATGAAACATCTCCAAATCTGGGTAGTACAGAGACACGCAAGGATATGACTGCTTTGGCTGCATCCTGCTCACAGCTTTAACAGTAATCCTCATGACCAGAAGAGCTAGAAACAACTTTTTTTCTTTTTTTTTTTTTTTTTTTTTTTTAAATAAAAGTTCATAATCTAGATCAGCCTAGGTTTTGGCCAAGATGGTGTTGCGATCTAATCCTAGCTGTCGATTTCCAGATCTGTCAATTTAGTACCCCTCAAAAAATAAGACTAAAAC
>QJSC01026092.1:1034198-1053065 GCA_003697955.1 Calidris pygmaea
AAAAAAAAAGTCCACATGTATGTACAGGGCTCATCCTAAATATTTAGCAGTTACTTTGACAATAAGTCTTTTCGTGTTTTGGTGTACTAGTGCAATGTTAGTGCTCTCAAAACTAGCCTGAAGGGTTTCTAAATTAGTAAGTCAATGTTACCATGGTAACATAATGTACTACCAAAATGGACCACTTCTTATACATCCACTATAATGAAGTTAGTGACCAAGCAAGTTATAAAAACCCTTGCTTTTTCAGTTTTGGGGGTTTGGGGTTTTGTTGGGATTTTTTTGTTTGTTTGTGTTTGGTTTTCTTAACTATTCCTACAGTTTTTTTAGAATTATTAAAACACCCACAGACTTTCTGTTTATCATGCAGGAATAGATCCTGCATAAGCAGAAAAAGAATCATCACCAGCAGCAACAAAAAAAAAAAAAAGCAGTTCTTAGGACTTGCAAAGGGTTTCTGTAGTTTCAGTTCCCAGGCATGCAAAGTTTTAATGCCCCATCCCTGGTTTTACTTTTCCAGACTGCTCACAAGCAGAAGACACTCATTCCTTGTCACAACACTATTTAAAACACAACGACACGTCTCTCAGAGCTTACACAGCAGGATCCTGCCCACCATGCTGTCTCAGATACCCTGGGGCACGTTAAACCGTACTGGATGCCCTAAAAGTCAACCTGCCATCCTTGATCAGACAATCTTCAAACCGAGAATATTCAAGTTAAAAACATTCTCTTATAAAGTTCAGTGTTCAAAAGACATCATCTTCACGGTCATCGCTTCCACACAGACCAGAGTATCTGTCTTACACACACACACAAATTTGATAAAAATATGAGTTTCCTTATACCTTAAAAAAAAAGAAAGAGCAAATTTTCTCAGTAGAGCCATCCCTCACCAACACCACGCAATGCCTTTGTACAAGGGCTACCACAGGATCCCCTGAGGACAAGGAGCCCCATCCATCCCAGCAAGTTTTCACATGACGGTCCTTATTCAAACCACGTCAAGTATCTGAATGAAAATCTTGAAGACTCGTATTTGGATAGTTTCTATTAAAATATAGCATCTCATTGTATATAAATATCTTTGCTCATAGGCCTGCTGTAGCAACCTCCTTGGGTTCATAAAAATCTGTTGGAAAACAGATTCATAAAACCCCTGTCCATAAAAATCCTTGGAAAAATATTAAGATTATATGAACTTTTTCTGACTCTTGTTGTGTTGAAATAGAAGAGAAAGTAATTGGTTTGTGGTTGTGCCAATAAGAGCTAGATGTATCAGTTTATAATACTTCTTGCCAATAACACTAACATTTTAAGTTGATGGCGGAGTTCAACAATTTATGAAATTAAGAGGGTTTTTTATTACAAAATTTAATAAAATCAAGTAAAAATTCCTATTAGTGGGAGAGTATGTCAAATATTCAACTTCCCTCTTTCTACTTGGCTGACTAGTTTTTATTCTATTAGATGATGCTATCATTTTCAGTCGTGAGGTAATGCCAAAGCATTTCTGATGAATTTGCTGAAACGACTGGCTATAATTTATATTCCTTTCAGAAAGCTGGAGGGAAAGGAAGAAGCATTCCCCAAAGACACTATGCAAATCCCTCCAAAAAGACTTATATGAGCACAGGATTGCTCCTCGCCTTCCTTTGCCACACAAAGCAGCAGCAAGTGAGCCAGGAACCCAGGATCCCTGTCCCCCTTTACCCCCACCTTTCCAAAAATCACATCCACAAGATATAAAGGAGAAGCTGCTCTCCTGTTCAAAGGATCTTCCACCTGGGAAAATGCATCAGTCAAAACATACTATATATATGTGTAGTAGCATATATATATATACACACACGTATATATAGGGAGAGTGTGTGTTTACATACATATGTACATGTGGCACTACGGTTTGACTTGTGTGGATGCATTTATTTAAGTATGAGTGACTTTCTGCTGCGTGGATGGAGTTTGGGGGAAGAGTGCATGATAGTCTTTTCAGAAAAACCACCTATGCATGAATGGGCCACTAAAGTGAAATTACACATAAAGCTCAAATCTAGCATTGACCATCTTCAGACAGCTTGATTTCCTAACTCTAAATGGCTGGTTTAACATAGTCGCACAGTCTGCAATACACTGCAGTGATTCATGTGTGTGGCTTTCTCTCCTGCTGATAACTGTTTATAGGCTGTAACTCTTTTTTTAAGTGGCTCAGGGATTTTCACATCTAGCACTGAACGTGTACCTGAGCAAAAGGAAGTTAAAACCCTCACAAATTCATCTGTTCACTAAAAAGTAAAAAAGCCCTGTACCCGTGAATGCTTAAAATGTCACAATAAAACTGTAAGTTCAAAAGCATTAACAAATTGTACGTTCCTCCTACTATGTTACAAAACATGCAGTGTGAAAAATCCTTCAGGATAATCTCCTCTGAATCATTAATTCTCTGACATTTACATGAGAAAAGAAACTCAGGATCATTTTATGTAGATTGTCACAAAAATCACAGCCCCGGGTACTTCTCTCTAAACTTTGAGGTCTCACAACCTTGTCTATTCCTGGCTGTTTTGAGGGATAGATCCTTACTTTAGAATTATCCCACTTAGATCATTAGGTAAAATAATTCCACACACACACTCCAGAAGTCCCAACAGCTGCATCTTAATTGGAAATAAAAACTGATAAGGCCAAGAACCAACAGTTGTTACTGCAAACTAATGGCTCTGGATCATCAAACCCCATGCAGCTGCCTTTCTGCCAAGCAACAAGACAGAAGCTGTAAAACTAAGGTGCTTGAGAATAAATCAAACACCAAAACTAAATCACTGCCAGTGAGGCCATCGTATTTTAACGATAAAAATGCAGGAAGCACCAGCCAATTTCAAGCTGCACTAATTTGAACATAATCCTTACATGTAAATCATAATTTCTGGGAAATAACAATTCAAAATACCGACAGCAGAATTTATATCTCAATAGCTGGTGTGCCGACCGCTAAGATGGTTCACACACCTGGCTGTTTTTGTAATATATGAACTGCTGGGCTGGTGCAAAAATTGAAGTTATTTTCATGGATGCCCACAGTGAGAGCGCACCCATCGTCCGAGGGTGAAGGGCACCGGAGGGTCAGCAGCAGCAGAGCTCTTATTTTCTTTGATGCACATCTGATCCCCTGCCTCAACATACCAAAGTTTTGCCGGAGAATTTCGCTCCTCGTCCGAGGAAAGCTTAAAATACAGCATCTTCTCTTATCAAGGGTAATATTTATGCACGTGAAAAGATGAAATTGCTGTGATGGTGTAAAAGAGTCATGAATTTGCAAGGGGAGTGCACTGCAAGTCCAGGCACTTCATCACCTTGGCAGTGACACGTGGTAGGAAGGACCCCACCACATGTTCCCACCCCTGTCCCTGCTGCAAGGACAGTCCCAGGGTAAGGAAGAAAAACACCGTTTTGAAGTGTTTTGCAGTTGCTTAGCAACTGCTACAAAACCCCAGGAGATTTCAGTCAATGAACCGGCACATATACCTCTAAACATGTCCACGGTGACATGAGGAGCCCCACCAGGCTGTTAGACATCTCAGCCCTGGGATACCCCCAGCCCCAACACCAGCATGTCCCTCCTCACCTTCCAAACCTGCTTCCAGCCTCCACTTACCCATCCCGAAACTCCCTGAACCACAGAGATGAACAGCAGAGTGCCTGTCTGCTGGGAACGAGATTATTTTTAATTGCAAAGGGGCCGGCTACACCCATTCTGTTGGTTACCACACACCTCCAAACCACAACTGCTTTAAAAAGCAATTAGGATGGAAAAGCTGTCCCTGAACTAGCCCCTCCTGTGGTAGAGACCGGGTTTCTTCCCAAGCCATGCAATGCGTAGGCAGTGACCATGACCAGCACTTCCCATGCCTGTTACCAGTTCCAGTGGGAAGCGACGGCCAAATTGCGTAAACCTTCTGGTCTCCGCGATCACACACCATCATCATGCCAAGGGTTTTCAGATTTTCAAACCTCATATATGTGAGTATGTTCCCTGTCAAAATCTGTGCAAAGATTCACTGAATCGTCAGAGTTGGAAGGGACCTCTAGAGATAGAATCATAGAATCATAGAATCATTCAGGTTGGAAGAGACCTTGGGATCATCGAGTCCAACCACCTACCCTACTCTACAAAGTCCTCCCCTACACCATATCCCTCAGTACCGCATCTAAACGTCCCTTAAACACATCCAGGGACGGTGACTCAACCACCTCCCTGGGCAGCCTATTCCAATGCCCGACCACTCTTTCTGTGAAAAATTCCTTCCTAATGTTCAATCTAAACCTACCCTGTTGGAGCTTGAAACCATTCCCTCTTGTTCTATCGTTAATTACCTGTGAGAAGAGACCAGCACCAACCTCTCTACAGTGTCCTTTCAAGTAGTTGTAGAGAGTGATGAGGTCTCCCCTCAGCCTCCTCTTCCTCATACTAAGCAGTCCCAGCTCCTTCAGCCGCTCTTCATATGATTTGTCTTCCAGGCCCTTCACTAGTTTCGTTGCCCTCCTCTGCACTCGCTCCAGCACCTCGATGTCCCTCTTGTATTGAGGTGCCATCATCTAGCCCAACTCCCCTGGCAAAGCAGGGTTGCCCAGAGCACATCACTCAGGACTGCATCCAGGCGGGTCTTGAGGATCTCCAGAGAAGGGGACTCCACGACCTCCCTGGGCAGCCTGTTCCAGGGCTCTGCCACCCTCACCCTAAAGAAGTTCTTCCTCATATTTGAGTGGAACTTCCCATGTTCCAGCTTGTGCCTGTTGCCCCTCATCCTATCGCTGGAAACCACTGAAAAGAGTCCAGCTCCATCATCCTTCAAGCCACCCTTTAGGAACTTGTAAACATAGATGAGGTCTCCCCTCAGCCTTCTCTTCTCCAGGCTAAAGAGCCCCAGCTCTCTCAGCCTTTCCTCGTAAGGGAGGTGCTCCAATCCCTTAATCATCTTGGTTGCCCTGTGTTGGACTCTCTCCAGTAGTTCCCTGTCCCTCTTGAACTGGGGATCCCAGAACTGGACACAGTATTCCAGTTGTGGCCTCACCAGTGCAGAGCAGAGGGGGAGAATGACCTTCCTTGACCTGCTGGCCACATTCTTCCCTATGCAGCCCAGGATTCCATTCTTCCACTGCTCTTCTGTAAACTGCCACTAGGTCCATATAATTTATACACGGAAGCTATGCAGCTATGCTTGAAAAAAAACTTTTGTTTTACAGATGCTTCACTCCACAGAAGAGTAAATACAGGGAGAAAAAAACCACACCACAGTGCTACAAGTTCTATCAGTATAGAATAATATGCTAAGGAAAATGTAAAAATTCATGCTGGAAATAAAACTTTCTAACCATTGTGGCACTCAGGTCCAGAAACAGCTTTCCAAGAGCAGCAACACAGCCAAGAAACTGCAACTACGTCTGAGTCATTTCTCCAATCCCTTCCAGAGCCAGCAGAGGAGAAGGAACACCTCCACCACCTGAACTGGTCAGAGAAGGGGTACCCACACCTGCCCATTTCTCTCCACTCATGGGGCACCAGGCTCGACTTAGCCCAGCCAAGGGGATCCCAGCCCAGGAAACTGCAAGGGCAGTCACGGAACTTGTCCCTCTTCCAGCTTCACACTTGCATCAACATCACAGCAAAGGGAAATGGACAGAGCTGGGAATCTGCCCAGCACTGGTGGTTTTGTGCATTTTCCGTGACCCTTCCTATACTCATGTGCTTCTCTCATGCATTACCCCTACAATAAAAAAACTTTTAAATGCTGCCCTCACTGTAAACTGTAAATTGAATGGTTTGGGTTGGAAGGGACCTTAAAGACCATCGAGTTCCAGCCCCCCTGTCATTGGCAGGAACACCTCCCACCAGACCAGGTTGCTCAAAGCCCCATCCAGCCTGGCCTTGAACACCTCCAGGGATGGGGCAGCCACAGCTTCTCTGGGCAACCTGTTCCAGTGTCTCACCACCCGCACAGGAAAGAATTTCTTCCTGGTATCTAGTCTAAACCTCCCCTCTTTCAGATTAAAACCATTATCCTCACCCTATTGCTCCACTCCCTGATAAAGAGTCCTTCCCCATCTCTCCTGTATCTTCCCTTTAGGTATTGGAAGGATGCTATTAAGTCTCCCCTGAGCCTTCTCTTCTCCTGGCTGAACAACCTCAATTTTACGAAACTAAGAAATACACCACCATATTTCTAACAAACAGAAACATATACCAGAGTCACTTTGAATTTCAAGGTGCATCTTGTTTCCTGTGCTTCCTTCAATCCTTAAAGGAGGAAATTCCTTAAATTAGTACTCAGCACTTTTTCAAAACAAGTTTTCTGTTCCAAGTTACCTCCACTAAGTTCTGTTTATGACAGTGCTGTGGTACCAAGTAGACCTCTGTGACAGAGTTTCACAAACATCTCACTTGGCACCTACAAGGGACCCATTACATTCTTTATCCTCATAATTCTTAGTGTATTAAAACGAAGTAATACAAGTTCTTAAGAAATCCACTGAAGAAAAGTACTATTTGCAGATCTCTTCTAAATATCTAATAGCATTTAATGATCAGAAGTTTTCTGATTTCTTTTAACACCATCCCAGTGTTTTTATGTGGAAATTTAGGCAAAGCCCTTAATAAATAAGTTTTGTGGTGTTTGTTATTTTGGTGGGGTTTTCTTCATTTGTTTCTTAATGGAGTGACCCCGCAGCGGCATTGCCAACTGCCTTCACGGGGAGCTAGTGAACGTAGCACAGTTTGAATGATCTGGCAAACAAAACTGAGCTTAAGACTTTCAGGCATCTACTGAAAAAAAAAAACAAAACAAAACACAAAAACACACAAACAAAAAAACAAACCCACCACCAAACCTGAAAGGACAACAACAAAAACCCCTTGGCTTTCCTGAGTGGTATTAAACAGAGTTACTTAATTAGTGCCTGGAACCACAATGAGGGTTGGACCCATTGTCGCTCCTGTTTTGTACGTGAAGAAAAGCGCTGGGTCAGTGGGTGAGAAGGGCAATTCCTACTGCAACTCCTGGCTCCTGAAAGAAGGCCACTTCCCCTCTGCGAGGCCACAACACAATGCTTTGAGTCTTCCAAAATGACACAGCCACCACACCTGCACAAATTATTTTGTGAAGCACCAGAAAACACATACTGAGTTTGTTCGGGACCTTCAATACCCAAGAGCACCAGAAGCAGCGGTATTTAATTTCAGCCTTCTTTAAGCCGTCCTTTATTTTTTATTAATGTTATTTTTTAATCTTGCTTCACAGGACAATTTGCTTTTCTAACTGATGGTAATTCTCACTGTGCACAAATCCACTCATCTAGAAATGTCACCAGACTAGACTTGTTCTCTGTAATCAGTGAAGACGCCTCAGCAAGTTTCTGCTGCGCTACAAGCTTTTCCCTACCATCTCCACAGAAAAGTCCTCCCAGCAGATACGATGCTCCAGATGCGCTGTTCCAAGTATAAATGCAGGTCCTTCTGAAAAGACCTTTTCCTGGGTCTTAATTGAAAAGTTACTAATATTCAATTTGCGAGACTGCCTGGTGATACAAGGTAAATTAAAAGAAGACAGTAACACGGTGGAGCACACTGAATTGATTTAACAGTATTAGCTCTTCCCTGGTGGAAAAGGCTGTAAAACAAAGCAAAAAGATAACTGTTTGAAAGCGTAATGACAAGGTGACTTAAGATGGCATTACGGAGACAGGAAACCAACATTTTGATAATAAATGAGAGATGATAGATAACGCTAGGATATCTTATCAAGAGTTTCAGCACTGAGTACAACGGGGAAGAAGGAACCAACAAAAAGATGTAAAGAGGGATGATATGATCAAAGCCACAGGCCTGGGAGATGCTCTTTCAAGCAACATACAGAACTGATGTAAGTGGGACAAGGCTGCTTTCATCCCGGCTAGAAAAGCGACGGCGCAGTACTTCAGAGACACGGATGGAAGATTTCACAGCACAGGCAGACGGGGAAGGCTGCATCTTGGACAGGCTACATCAGGAAAATCTTCAAGATACGAGTTGTCCCCTGCTTGTGAGGGCCATGGGAGAAATAAAGCAGGGGTAGGAAGGACAAGTCAGCTTTTATTTCACTGATACTGTATTTGATGACCGATTTTTAATGCACGCATTTTTCATTATTATTTTAAAAGATGAACAGGTTTAAGGCAGGAAGAGAAAGTTATTTTCTGATTCAAGTAGATTGCGGAATTTTTACCTTAGGGAAAAATTATGAAGCTAGTGTAAGTGCTACTTTGTCTAGAAATACCATCATAAAGGCTCCTTAAGACATACGGCTCTCTGTAGGCTAACTTAATAGCAATCGCACTAGCTACGCAAGAAAGTGACCTTTATTTATAAGAAATATTGGGACACTTCAGGGCTTTTAGAAGACCCTGAAAGCAAATTCAAGATTCCAGCTGAGCATTCGACAACCTTAATGTTAACCCTGTTTTTACGTTACCCTGTTTTCTGATAAAATCAGAAATAGATAGATAAAACCAGAAATAAAGGTTGTAATCTAACTGCAGAGGCAACTCAACCATTCAAAACTTGTGCAGAGTATTTAAGGACTTACTTGCAAGGGAGAGCACATTTAAAGAAGTACAAATCACCTCAGGTGACAGCTCATGTGAAATAGGGATGGGATGTTAAGGAACTCCCCCTGGACTTGAAAATTATGCTAAAATCACGCTAGATACAATGGAGACTGAAACAGAATTATACCTAGTCTAGTTTTGCTCTTTGAGAGGGAAAAATCCAATTATTTTTCGAGGCTGTATCAGTTCTGCATTCGTAACTGGGCCATCTGACTTCTCCCACAAGTGCAAAAAAACCTGAAATGAACCAGTAGTAAAAATTAACCTCTTCAGCCTGGTTCTCAGCATTAGCAACTTATTTTCTAAACACAGTAACACTGTTTTGAGGACAAAATGCCAATGGGGTCCCCATAAGCATCATAGCAGATGGGTTTCTGTCCTCTTTATAAAAACACAAGTGAGCTTCCAAACTTTTCCAGAGCAGAGCAAAAATGCTGATGCTGCGGCACAAAGTACAGCATCGTGCTTTGGTTGGTACTCGTGGCTGACTCTGTAATGATCTCAAGAAGTCACACCTCTGTCCCAAGGTCCTGCCCAAAAGCACCTTGGTGTGAATCTGCCTTTATGAGACTCACAATTGCTGTTCCAACACCACTGGGCTTGGTGTTACAGGATCCTCCAACCACCAGGTTTCAGGATGAAAACATCCTACAGGAGCAGATGACCCAAAACCTTTAAGCTTAATGAAAACTCTTTTTCCTGCTGCAAGGAAATGCGGGAAACTCACAGCCCACTACATGTTGCTTCCAGCAGCAGCGTATCACTAAAACCATTTTGAAGATCTGAAATCAAGTCCTTAAAACTACTAAACTCTTCCTTGGGGAACGCCTGACCAGGAACTCCTTCTGCCACTTCTGTCACCTCTTCCCTGTGGAGTTTGGAAGGGTAGGACCATGCAAGGAAATGACAGTGACACTGGTGACAGCCTACCCCTCACTGCTGGCAGCGCCGAGCCTGTCTCAGACTTGTGGGGCAGCTTGATTTATGGGCAGGTCTCACTTTTGTTGAAACATTTGTGACATTTCCAGATATACCATGAAAAGGAAATGAAAAGGTTTTACACTTTAAAATATGGAACGGGACCTTGTCTTCTTGCTTCAGATGGCCAAACGGTCCTTGAAATAGAAATTCATAATACACATGAGCATTATAGACCTGGGAAGAAAAGGGGCTGGAGGACAGACAGAGGAAGGGGTGGTTTTAAAACACACGTGCAGGAAGGGGAAAGAAGAGCAGGGAAGGGAGACTCAAGCTGTCAGTGCCAACCCATCCCTTCTTCATGCATGTTGCGATACCCGACAAAACTTCCACACTACCACAGGTTACCTCCAAAGGATTTTCAAAAGGCAACTGTATAGAACAAAGAATGCAATTTATTCAAGTGTAAAAAGCCTAACTGTTGAACTAAAATTAAACAAACAGGGGGGGGAAAATGGTACATTTCATAAGGATTAAAGGATGCATCCGATCAATTTTTGAAAATTCAACAACAAGAAAAAAAGTTCAAAACTTTCTCGCGGCTGTGATTGAAGCTGGTATGTTAAGCATGGAATTAAGCAAGCCTTCATAAACAGAGATTTGTTTCTCTCATCTTGAAAACAGATTTTGTTGTTATTATTATTGCTATTTTTGCAAGTGCTTCACTGTCTTAGAAATGCTACTTAGACCTTTCTAAGTTGTTATGTCGACCCATGAACAAGCAGGAAAAAGGAAATCCCACACCATATTTAAACACAGAGCATCAGAAGAGAAAATGTGGCATTGCCATGTATCTAAACAGTAAAAACCCAAATGCTCATTGCAACAAAGATAACGGTTTCCGCAATTTCAAATATAAAACCTCAGGTCTGCATGCTCTGTTACTTATCTAGGCCAAGATGTAAACAATGACAATGACTTCAACCCCAAAAATGTAATACTAACGACAGTGGTAACTTAAACAAGGAGATAACTGACTTTAATAGGGCTGAAAAGGAGAAAGCTGCTACTGCTACAAGGCAAGATTCGTGGCTTTGAAGGGACAGGATGAAGAGCTTTATGGGGAAAAGGAGATGCTTGCGAAGTTATCCAATTCATGCTACAAAGGATGCTCATAGACAGCTTCTTCCAACACAACCCCTGAGGTCACCTCATGCTTCTTTTGTATATTCCAAAGAGACTACATGGAATTTAGCAGTCAGCCTTGCCCAGCTTCCTAGTTCTCAGCACCGCTGTCAGACCTTCATAGCTACCGGCGGCTGCACAAACAGGGCTGAGCACCACCAGAGCAGCAATCATGGCTGTGCCTGTACAGAGATCTCAACTCAGGCCAGTTTTTCCATGTTTACTACTTCATTTGGAGCTATGTTTTTGAGAAAGGGGAGTTCAGCTGAGGGTGCACCTCTCTCTTCTCACTCAAGAGCTTTTTAGTTTCCTCTTTCTCTCATGCAGATCTCCTTCTGGGCTGTTTGTGCCCACTTAAACACAATGTGGTCTGTAACAAAGATGTAACTATGTACAAGCAGTGCCCAACAGAAGTCATCTAAGAAAAATAAAGCTTTCTTTAAAGCAATTTCATCTAGTATTTTTTACTATACAGATGTAGCATACTATTGTGATAGGTAAAAATATCTCAATAGCTGCATAAAGCGTAGAAAACCAGGGTGGCCAGTATGAAATGGCATTCGTATATTTAAGAAAAATTTAAAAACATTCTCTTCCTCCCTTTTCCACCTCTGATACTGTCCAGTTTGTCCTAGCCTCCAGGTATGTTTACACAACAGCCAGAAATAGGTAGGCGTATATGTATCTACATGTGGGCACATTCACACCTAAGGACAGCTCTAAAATGTGAAGTAATTTTGGACAGCAGAACTAGCACAGAAAAAAACCAAACCAAAACACCAACTTGCTTAGAGTTGCAAGGTCTGCTTGGTCTGCTGTTTGGAGATGTCTAGTTACAGAAGCACAGAACAGCTGAGGCTGGAAGGCATCTCTGTAGATGGCCTAGTCCAACCCCTTGCTGAAAGCAGGTTGCCCGGGACCTTGTACCAGGTGGGTTTTGAACATCTCCAGGGACAAACCCTCTGCGCAACCTGTGCCAGTGTTTGGCCATCCCCAGATTAAAAAAAAAAAAAAAAAAAGTGTTTTCTTATGTTTAAATGCAATTTCCTGTATTTCAGTTTGTGCCTGTTGCCTCTTGTCCTGCCATGGGATACCACTGAGAAGAGCTTGGCTCCATCTTCTTTATTCTTCCCCGTCAAGTATTTATATGCACTGACTTAATTTTGGTGAGAAGCAGAAAAAAAAAGAAAGCTTTGCATAGGATCTTAATGCTTCCAGTACGATGTTCTGCAAAAGCCAGAAGAGTTGCTATAAGTGGCAGATGTACATAGTACTTGAAGATGAGGAAAGCATCAATCCAGTTTCAGCAAGCTTGCAAAAATAATCATGGCAATTCAACACCAGACGGATTTAGTATTTGTAGATGTCTTCTAAGAATGGATGTGTTTTAAGACTTAGTTGCAGACATGCTTTTGATGCAAATTTAAGGCTTCAGAGTCATGCTGAAGTAAATTAAGAAAGTATAAGTTGCTTTGTACCATAAGGAAAAAGAAAACACTTGCAAAAACTCTGGCTCTTTAGAGAGCTAAAAAACACAGTCTATAGTAAAGAAGCATCCCTTTTTTTTTTAAACATACCATAGGAAAAAACACTTCTCATCAAGCCCCACTACAGATGAAGAACCCAAATCCTGTATACTTTAGCATGAGATGGGGGCATGATCTGCTCGGCTGTTGCTCTG
The DNA here is from genome assembly GCA_003697955.1 of Calidris pygmaea. Lineage (NCBI taxonomy): Eukaryota > Metazoa > Chordata > Aves > Charadriiformes > Scolopacidae > Calidris > Calidris pygmaea. The sequence goes on from QJSC01026092.1 coordinate 1,046,623, forward strand.
TGAGGTTTTAATGAAGGTGCAGAGCAGGATCCTTTAGGCACCCCGTGCAGCAAACGTGCCAAGTAGCCGGCACAAAAAAGAGCAAAATAAATGTGACTTTAAGGCAGTAAGCACCCACACGGCTCAGAGCCCTGCAGGCAGCAGCGAAGCTGTCAAGATTCAGGTCAGTAACATGCCACCACTGCCCGAGACACCCACGGAGAGCAGGAGGAGGGGCAGAAGCAGCTCCTTGGGGCAAGCTCTTACAGAAGCGTGGCTAGTGTGGGGTACCTGCACGGAGGCACGATGGAAAGGAACCCCGTTTGCAGAAATGGTCAGCAAAGCTCATTAATCACACTGGAAAGGCCTGATCTAGAGATGACAGGAGGATGACAGGAAGATGAACAGAGATGCTTCCTTCCAGTAAAGAGGTAACAGGCTGAGAGAAAAAAAAAAGCAGATATGTCAGACTTGGAAAGGTCAGGGGTAAGATTTGTATTTGTCAGAATGAGCTTTCCACGCAAGAACCAAGGACATCTTGCTCCAACAAATAAATAAATAACTGAAAAAATATCAAGCATCTTTGGTAAGAGAACTTAAATTCTCTACCTGTGTGCTGTCCTTGGGCACCTCTGCCTACAAGGTATTTTTGGATATCCAGCCCCAAAAAGGGAGCGGTGGCTGCAAAGATGTCAAAGAGCACATGGCTGAATGGCAGATTGAAGCTGAAAGGCAGAGAGAGATAGATTGGATGAAGTGGGTTAAAAAAAAAAAAAAAAAAAAAAAAGATTTGAATGGGAAAATGGGGCAGACAAATTTAGAAAGGAGGCAGCAGCAAAGCAAGAAGAGAACTGTGGGGAAGAGAGAAACAAGAGGCACCAAAACACTGAAGGACAATGCCACCATCTATTTTGAGGTCCTGTTCTGTTGCACTTATCATGGTACCTGCCTTCTATGTAAAATTAACAGCCATCGTACTGCCCCTGCTGGGCTTCACCCAGTCCCCGGGGAGGTAAGGTGCCAGAACAGCAATCTCTGCACTCCACAATATGCTAAAGGAAGGAGGGTGGGGGGAAGGCAGGATGGGACAGGACCATGGGTTGCAGTAGGGTTGATGTAACAGTAATGGAAGAGAAAGAGATGTAATTTATCAAGTCCCTCGTACATGTCCTGACTAGACTGCTGTTGTGATGTCACGGTAGAAATACAAAGCTGCACACTCATTTCCAGATGACTGCAATGCCCGAAATACCCCATGCCAATTATGACACCGAGACAGAAGGAAATCATCCTTACCCTGGAAAGTTTGTACTGTAAGTGCCTATATAGACAGGAATAGTTATACTGACCTTATAATATTTTTCACTCTATTTAAAGACATTTGCAGTGATAGTTTATAATCCTAAAGCACAGACTGTTCAGCCTACCCTGCAAGCCCACAGTTTGTGGTCACATAAAATATGCTTCATCTTTATTGTATTTGTTTCTCCATTCCTCTCTAGGCTTTTTCTGCCCAGATTATACAGGCAGGAAACACTTTGGTATAGGGATCACATCATATTATGCATTTGCATTATAAGCCAACAGACCACATCGTATTAATATCTCTCCTTATGTACCATTACCTACAAAACCTGTACCCAGGCCTTAAAAGAACCAATTATAACCATGGACGCTAAAGAGATGCAAAAGCCAAATTTCACAAACTTGCAAAAATGTGCATACCATGGAAAAACTGGATATTCGCATTTCTCTCCAGTTAAATGGCCCTAATAACCTATACAAGTTGTATCACACATTGCATAACTTCGCTACAGAATGTGTTTTTACGGACTTCCTAATGAGGGAGCAGAACAGCCAAATCTTTAGGCTAGCCTACCAACTTCCAGAATGCTAAACTCCCTTAAAAGAGAAGGAAGAATTTCATATCTTTCTTTGCCATTCATTGGGATTTTGTAGTACACACACATTCCTATTGGGAAGGTACAAATGGATACAGTAAAATCACTCCACAAGACCCAACAGATACACAGCCAAAAACATAGATGGCCGTACAATCAGCAGCAGTATAAATAATATACTGTTTCCATCAATAAACCGACATACCACGGAAGTATGAGACAACTGCATGACAGGGCACAAAACCAAATAATGTCTGCTATGGAATGGACGATTCACTTTTAAAAATGACATCTTTACAAAGCGAGGATCTGGGCTGGAAGCTCCAGGTGCCTTGTGGAAAGGCTGTAGGAAGTATTTGTGCCTACAGGTGGCTGAAGCACATCCATGAAAGACAACGTGAAACTGAGACAGGAATCTCGTTACTAGGATTACGCAGACAATAGCATCCAGGATTACTGTTTGCCAGTTGTATTCTGCATTAAATCTATCAAGCCACACTTAATACCACAGGTAATATATTTACGAACAATTAAAATTAATCATAACAGGAGATTAATTGTAAAAAAATAATACTATCGTCATCTATTTTGTTTTCAGTTCACCGTACCACTGCAGCTGTGAGAGCTGCAAGGAAAAGACATCGCTGCTTCCATTCCCAAGCCTATAAAACACGACTTTCCTCTAAACATTGCGAACGTTTGACACGCAGATGCCTAGAGCTAGGCGTATTTCATCCGCTGTTGAAGCTTCTGACTCCACACAGTTGGTCCCCAGAATAACTTGTGCCAGGAGAGCCAGAGCCCTGCGGGAAGGGAGGGGAAGGGCAGGGCAGACCCTTCCCCACCCCAGGTCCTTGCCTGTGCCCAGTCCCTGGGCATGGGAGAACCTGTGCCCCCCCGAATTGGGGCAGCAGCCGCCTGCATACAGAGAACGTGGCCACATTTCCGACCCTGTTAATTAGTGCTCCCGCATCAGTGTAGGAAGAGTGGCGTGACAATAAGGTCATCCCAACTTAGCATACACCTTGCCGAAACTGCAGAGGGTGTCTCCATCTAGAGGGCTCATCCTGTGCCTCCCCACCACCCCAGCCCAATAGTTTGTGGATTTGAAAGAATAAAAAGACCTTCAACCCAGCAAAATACAGAAAACAGGCTATCGATTTCCCATGAACTCTCCAAGTGTTATAATAAGCATTCATAGATGGGCTATTGAATGTCTCGGCCATTTAAGCAGACAGACATTTCATCAGCAAAGTAATAACTGGTGCTGGTTCCAAAAACAGAGGAAAAGGAAAAAGGAGCTTTAGGGCACAATGTCACTTTTCTCATTCTAATGTAAACTTTTACACATATATCACTTACTGCTACTCGACTTACAAACTGTAAGGCACATACGTACAAATCCTGCAAAATAAACACTGGCAATACTTTAAATCCCTATGACTGTTTTTCTGAAGTATCTTTTTCATTGCTAACAGACTACAAAAAAAATATGCATTAACCTTAAGCATCATCCTTCTGCTTTAGACTTGATACGGTATGCAAAATTCACTTACACACGCAGCGGTACCTTAATAGACCTTAATAAAAAGTAGACCTTAATAAACGAGGGCTAGTGTAGCACTGTTTGTTAAAGGGCAACCAGTTTACTGCGTATCTCCATCTCCAGTGAGCAGCCAAAGCTACTGTTTCTGAAAACACTACTCTTTGAGGAGTATTTATATTTCTATTGGATTATAATGAGAGTACTGGCATGACACTGAAAGTGTTAACAACGTATTAATTTCTACACAGATATTAGTGATAAATGGTATAAGTGATTCTTGCCCAGCTATATATATGAATATTTATAAAACACTTGAGACCTTGATTTTTGTAACATACTTTTGTGCCCTTACCATACACACACTCCCTGAATTCCTGGTTGGAAAGAATAGTTTCCTTTTCACATAACAAAAGACTTGGGAGATTTATTTACAGAGCAACGTATCAGAAATAAGAACAGTTCACAGGAGCACAGCAAACGTGCAATGCATGCCTCTCCTAACAAAGAGTAATTAAAAACTTTTACTTAAAGAAACTCCCTGGAAAAACTTGAATATAAGATCTCGTTGAGAATAATCTGTAGATTTCCTGTAGCAATACGCTGGTTCTAGTTAAAATACGTTTATAGCAACAAAGATGATAACTTTTTTTAGAGAGTAACCCACAGGAACTGTTTCTTCAATTTGTTCCCTTTGTTTACCTAGGAGAAAAAGGAGGTTATAACAATAAGAGAAGCAGTAACAAAGTAGCTTATTCCTTCCTGTTAAGGTATTACAAGTTTAAATCACACTGTCACCAGTTCCAGTTTCACGACTGGTGATGTTTGCACAGATCATCACAGCTCTTTTTGGAGGCAGAGATGTCCACACCACTGCTGGTACAGCATTTCACTTCCAGTGGGTGGTGGTATTCCCTGAGATCCATCACCCAGATTTTGTTAACTTTAACAGCATTTTTCCAGCTGTGCCTTATGTTACCTACAAATAATGATAGCTCAATATATGGAACTGAAAATATCAGCCTCTCCTCTCTTGAAAATACACTGTCTGGATATGGCAAACCTATAATTCAGCTGGGGATATTACTTTCTACGTTTCTTTATCACTAACATCACCTTTATTTACTCCTTCATGGGATGCTGTTGCAAAGGTCACAGAGATGTAAATAAATTACTTAATGTAAGCCTCTGTTAAAAAAAAAAAAGGCAGAAGGCATAGTTTAACTTTAAAACTTCTTTAAGACACTTTTGGCTGGTAATTTGGAGCAATAAGTGAATATGAAACAGCCTGAGAACAACATGCCTTCACATCCTGAGTCCTCCCTGTCCAAGCTTAACTGTTATCATGCAAAAATGCCATTTGCCAAGTCTATGTTGAAGAAAACAACTTTGGAAATAAAACCTAGATGAAACGGAGACACCAAGGAAACTATTTTAGCCAACAGCAAAAATTCAAAGAAGTGGGTATGTACCAGCTGTGATTAAACCTCCCAAATACTTCTTCTTTTGAATATGCTGTCACAAATAATTATAATAACCTGATGCACCCACAGCCTTATAAAGTTAGCAACCAAATAAAGGCTCACATTTAAAGGTATGTACTCAGGAGGTAACAGAGTTTCGTATCACATAGCTTAACAGCAATCAACTTAAATTTTGCTTTGGTTTATACAGTAGGAAAAACCCTCTTTGTGGATAGGCGCGGAGGGAAGAGTGAAGACTAACACCGAAATAGCTCCTGTTCCTAACACCTTTCTGATCCTGGCCGAGACAATCCACTCGTACCTCAGACGCATGGTGGCAGCCAGCCAGCCAGATGACTGGTGACTTAATACACAAGTTCATGTGGGCTCTGGAGTCTGACACAGACAAGGGCATTAACTTTGAAGTCTCAACAGTCAGCCTCAATATTCAAAAGTCATCAAATGAGGCATGACTACATCAAGGGACTCTTTTTTCTTTTTTTTTTTTTTAATACTTCATGCTTGCTTCCTTCTGTTCCGAACAGCCTTCACTGTGAGATGTGCTCATTAAATATGCATGCTTTTTATAGGAAAAGTTGTGATCAATTGATGCGTAGGTCAAGTGTGAAAAGAACTTAAAGGGGTATGACGCTATGATAAACACTGTAATAGCCTCAGAATCACAGATGAAAAGATTGGCATATCTATCTTGTTCCATTCTACTGCTGAAGGCAGTTCTGACAATAAACAAGGCTTTGGGCCAAAATTCAGCCTTTGAGAACAATACAGATATACAGAGTTTTATATATAGATATAATAAATGTGTGTTCAAGCAAAGGATATACTGCGATCTACCGGGCAGGGTGGCTTTAGTTTCATTTTGAAAGCCACTTAAAACAAAACCCAGTGGATGAAACAAAGAATCCACCCAAACATGAAGGCTCCAGCATCTTTGTTGAAAGAACAATAGCATATTACTCCTCATCCCTCTGTCTTGTGCAAGAGAACCAGCAAGACAGTTATTGCTGTGATCAAATTAAAGAACACTTCACATAATTATTCTTTAAACTAATCACTATTTATAAAGATTTATCTCCGTGTGCCAATAGTCATAAATGTTCTCATTCAATTGCTCTGCAGAAAACATCCCAATAAAAGAAATATTTCCATTAGCATAACAAAAGGCAACCAGTAAAATCACTCACATGCACAGGCTCAAAATTTCAAACGAAAGCAATATTCCTGTATAAATACCCTCTATTTTTGCACTAAATCCACTCTAATGATATGTTTTGTAATCTGACGGCTCTCCCACCGGAGGACACACGATTATTAACGAAAGCAAGATCACATTAAACAGATGACATGATTAACAGTATTCATTTCATGCATGGCTGTTTTACCGGAGAGAGATAAAGACCTGAAAGTAATTACCACCAAGTAAAAAAAAAAAAAAAAACTCCTTTCACTGACCTCTCCGGCTGGCAGCTAGCAGTCCTTAAATACTGGTGTTTTGCAACAAAGACCAGTGCCTTTCATCTGGGAGGGGGGGGGGGG